>CAEGAF010108357.1:0-71783 GCA_903067075.1 Micropoecilia bifurca | reverse complement strand
CACACACACACACACACACACACACACACACACACACACACACACACACACACACACACACACACACACACACACTCTGTCATGCAAACACTCGTGGTTGGTGACATTTGTGCCTCCTAATGACTTCCAGTAGGAAAAACACTAAAAATCTGATACTGTTGACAGTGGCATTGGCCAGCTCATTAAAACTCACGTGGAGCAGCTGGTGGTGGATGATTGGTGACCTCTCCCATGTCTAATCTGGACTGCAGAATCCACCATTAAACGTGTGAATGTGTGTGTGAGCTAGGATATCTCCTGCAGTGATGTGGCTTCAGGCTGAGTTGATACAAATCATGTAAGAAAACTGGCCGTCACTCAGCAGCAAACTTGGTGTGTTTTAATGAATGTCGACAACAGACGCTGAGAAAAGGTTTGGACGAGGACACGAAGACAGACGTCACATCCAAGAGCAGCTGAATACTTGTCATGTAACAACCCTTTAAAGGCAAACACAACTCTTATATCCTGTAAAAAATATTAGTAAACCAAATTATATATCAGTTTGTTTTAATATCAGTTTTCTAATATGATATTTTTCTAATAACAGCATTGAGGTTAAAAGGGTAGATTCATATCTATAATGTTATTGTCTCCCAATAAATCAGATCAAATTTGGACCATTGTGTTTTTTTTTTGTGTTTTTTAGCTCAAATGCTGAAAAATTATTTTTTAAAAACCTCTTGCATAAAAGGTATGAAACCTACCAGTATTTACATAAATGTAGCATCTCCTGCTTGTTTTATTTAGATTTTTTTATAAGCTTTTTTTGTTTCATGAAGATTAAATAAAGTTTAGTGGCAAACACTTTGACATGTAAGCAGTTTGGTCTTTCAGAGAATAATCAAAAAGTGTAAATATATGTTTTTGTTTGTAGATTTTCAAAAAGCACAACATCATTTCGTACACAGGCAAATGATATAAAAGGTACAAAGTATTTTATTTGATCTTAATCCTTTAAAAAAATCTGAGAGCTTATTAACAACTCTTCTTATTTAACTAAAAAATGCTGCTTGAATACCATGAGCATCAAAGTGTTGAGTGACTAATCTAAATACCTGCCACGTTGTTATATAACATTTTTTTATTATATTAAGTAACTGTTCTCCTAAAAATAGATTTTTAAATAGATATCATTTCTCTTTGTTTTATTACACCAGAATATCACATGTTGAAAACGACAGCTTCTATAATCTGATTATTGTCTGTTATCCTGCGGGTTGGACTCAGCAGCTGTGGGACTGCGATGCCTCTATCTTATGTAACGAGACCCCCAACCCTTCCTCCTCCTCAGTTTGATCTCTCATCTGTCCCTCTGCGCTCCTCCTCTGTATGTTTAGTCTGATGATATGACACAACACTTCCCCAGTTCACCCCGCCACTGTCAAGGGCAACATTTCTGCTCCCTTTTCTTTTTTATTTGCTCTGCGTACACACACACACACACACAAAAAACAACCCTGAACTGCTCTAAAACTCCTTACATGTTTGGATCTTCTTCATATATGTTGTCTCCGCAACACGGGCATAGCTGTCCAAGTACAGACAGGTTGATGCAATTAGAGGGGCGCTTGTGCTCGTTTAACTGAAACATAAGTTCCCTTGTACGAAATTAAGGCAGGAATTATTTATGGGGGAGCAGGAGCAGAGGTCCTCTTCATGTATTGTTGATGTATCGCTTTAAACGGCTTCAGATCTGGTTTGAGTAATTATAATTCCAGCTGTTTTACATTAAGCTCTGACATGTACAGGATCCCCCTCTAAAAACCGTTCACAGCTCTCTTTATTTAGTTTGATGGTGACACTTGCAGCCTGATTCTGTCACTTTTTTCACCCTGTGACTCCTTAAGCGGGAGGCTGTGTCTCTGGAACGCTTCATTTCTATCTCTGCCGTTTGTCTTCATAAATCTAATCACCCGCAAATGGTCTTATCAGTGCTCTGCGTTTAATGCTCTCATGCCGAGGTACGCGTAATAAGTGTAGGTGAAGTATAATGTGATCCCTGTGAGGAGCGTCCTCTGGCAGTCCTTGTCAGTGTCTCTGGCGCGCCGCTGTCTCACAGCTGATCTGAACCGGACGGGTCCTGACTTAATAAGTCGTCCAGGGAGCTGGAAACAGTTTGCTCAGCTCAGCTGGGATTTTTCGGGGGGACTTTCACAACAAAGTGAAATGAAGCAACAAAGTAACAAAATGCCTGCACAGGCATAAGCTGGTAGGATATTCTGTAGGTATGACGATAATATCTCAGTTTTCACCTAAATGTTAACCAAAAAGCCACGACATTATCTAATCGCTTACTTAAACCGGAAAACCAGCTTTTATTTTGACTGCTGCTGCAATGCTGTAAAATGTTACAGCAGGTATAACTATTTTATCTACTGCATTTCTTTTTTAAATGTTTTGGTACATGAATTTAAGCAAAAAATAAAAATGTAAACCCAAATTTAGAAATTGTTTTAACATGCTTCTTGCAGAGAATTTTTTTTGTTGTGGTTTTGCTCTTTATAGAATAAAATAAACATCTGTATATATTAGTTATATGAATCACTATTAATCAGTTTTTTAAATAATTAACTAATTTAGTAATCGATTGATTGTTAAGTGGAGTTCTCAGAGTTTAAAAAGGCTATTTACTGAAAGAACAACACAGCAGTAATTAAGCCAAAACTCTACACAAAATACGCACATTTTGATTTTAAGATAAAAAAAAAGTCATGTTCTACCCAGAACTCCTCAAGTAGCATGGTTTTAGTTTCACGTGGTTCAAATTTGGTAAAATAAATAAATAAATAAAAGTAAAAAATCTATTAAGCACCTTGTTAATTGTTGTTCGGTTAATCCAAAAAGTAATCAGCAGATCAGCCCCATACTGTTGATGTTAAGACGAGCAGAAAGGGCTCAGCTTCTCACATGTTGATGTTAGAACATTTAATTATTTGTGTTAGCTACAGATGCATCCTTTGCTGCAAATGATCACTAAAGGAATGCTTTGTTATTGCATTTTAGGCAAAACAATGTTAATTTTTCTTAAGAAAAAGGAACTGCAATTTTTGCTTATTTGCATACCTTAATATATTTGTTATGTATTAAAAAAAGCTTAAGTGGCCAATACGTCAGGCTACTGTCCTCTTTTAGTTTGAATGGTTTTATTTGTTGCAAGTGACCAGAAACTTCCAAATATGTCCTTGTTATGAGTCAAGAAAATTACCTTCTAGCTGCCAGTGCAAAGCAACAAGTGGGGGAGGGGCAGCTCTGTTATTTTCTGCTTTATATTGCCACACAGAGCTCAGTCAAGTTCTTTTTAAGAGCCTGTTAGGTTTGTTGCTGTGCAGACCAACAAACCTAACAGCGGTAAATAATAAATGCCTGTCATTTCTGGCTCCTTGACTGTAACCAAAGTAACATCTCCTTTCTTTCCCTCCACAGTCTTCATCTGCAGCTTCATGGTGGCTGTTCCCATCTTCGGTTACTTGGGCGACCGCTTCAACAGAAAGATCATCCTGAGCTGTGGCATTTTCTTCTGGTCTACCGTGACCATGTTGAGCTCGTTCATCAGCAAAGAGGTACGGCGTAGCTCCCGCTCTCACGGAAACCGCTGGTCAGTGGCAGCCGGGAAGCCCCCCATATCCCCTTTTCCCTTCCCCTCCCCAGCGTTGCTCTGTCAGACGTCTTCCCCCGGACAGTGATGGGCTAATTAGTCTGTTGTGATCTGGATATGCTCGATGTTGAGGCAAGCGAGATGAAATGACACGCTCGTTAAGTCAGACAGCAGCTTCGCCTTTGAAGACGTTCCTTAAGTCTGCAGCCTTCCCTCGCTGTCCTCCTCTCTCTATCTCACTGGCTGCCAGCCAGTCAGCTAATGAAGGGTCATCCCTCAGAGTTGTATCAATTACAGTCTTGCGGAAGATAAGGCCGTGCCGTTTCATTGCCCAATAAATGTGTAGATGGTCCAGCTAGGTAGGCCTGATGTTCACCCCAGATTGAATTTCTGCAGAAATAGATATGTGGCATTAAGGGCCAAGTTAGTTACGTTAATGCGCAGCACACGACACGTCAGCAAAGCAGCATTACAGAGTCCTACAGCACCGTGTCTCTGGCGAGTAAGCCGGCTCGCTGCCGTGGCTCTTCAGATTTGTGGACGGGATTGACAGCGCAGAGATGGTGGACGGTCTCAGGAGACCACACTTTGATGGAAATCCTCCTCAGACTCATCCACTCGGAGCTAAAACTGCAGGCTCTTGCCCGTTGAGGGATGAACAACAGGAAAATAAGGCCTGACTGCTTGTGTCAAGGGACTCTTCCCCTCTGACAGATGCCATATAGGATGCAGAGTGTGGACAAGCTTGTGCCAGTCAAATAAAACGGGGCTGGTTACCTGTTACGTAACCAGACCAACCCACTGAGGGATGGAATGTACATCATGTAAAGAAACGTTAATGACCACTTATAACTGATGCCTGTTATTACGTATTTAGGAGAGTGCAGGCTATTTTTTTTGCAGGCAGATTTGAAGTCCGGATCTTATCTAACAGAAGTCCACTGACGGCACACGGTTTTCTGCACAAACGCAGTGGGTTGCAATTAAAACGATCACTTTTCTGTAATTAGAAACACATCTGCCGCTCCACGCGCCCGGCATGCAGCGAAACACCTCGTCGTGCAGCAATCTGCACCTCCTTAGTTTGCTCTCATTTTTCTGCAATTTTATCCTTTCTTCATTAGAATCCAAGATTAGTTTGAAACTCACATTTCAATGATGTTAAATGAAATGTGAGGACAATTTCTTAAGCAATTTCCTCTTTTATGGGAGTTGACTGAGATTTTATTGTTTAGTAGCCTGAAGTTTGACTGCCAAAAACACTCTTGAGGTTTGTTGTGATTCAAACTATTTGTGACTAGAATAGGTTGTAAGGAGTTTGTTTTTCCCTTTCAGAATGGGCTAAATGTAAAAATGTGCTAATTAAACACAAATTGAGAGGTCAAACGTAGATGAATCACTTGAAGCACCTCTATACAGAAGGCTGAATGGATAAGGGCGACGCAGGTGAACAGAGGTGCAGCCTGCAATAAATCAGGGCAGGTTGATACGGCAGGCTGCAGATGGACAAAAAGGTAAAAAAAACAGAACATTTTTAGTTGAAAACAACAATATATTGTAGTCTAACTTCTTTTTTTTTTTATCCAGATTTAAGAATCTATACGCTGTGATAGTGAGACTTAATGCAAGTGGAATGTATGCTAACAAAACATCAATTCTATAGATGAGCTAATTGATTTTAAATAATTACAGCCATGACCTTTGAAAAATCACTGCTTGGCCATCCATGTTTATACTTAGTGGAGTTAGCCGTAGCTTCACAAAAATGCTGCAGTTAAACTAACAACAAGAAACAATTTGAAAAGTAAACTTGAATAAAATATTAAGATATTATTCAAAACCTTTGTAGTTTTAAGTAATCAAGTGAATGAGTGAGTTTTTCTAAAAGGATTAATGAAATGAAGATCTAAGCATTTTTTGTCAATGTCCACTTGTTTTATAAAGCCATAGTTCATCTACCCTTGTAAAAGATAATTCCGGGGAAAATAATAATTAAAATAGGAATAAAATATTTATAAAAGTCAAAATATCTGTTAAACGTTTGTCTAAATATAAGCCAGTACCTCAAGCTAGCATGAATCTCATATTAGCATATTAACATGTAACTGGTATTACTGTGTCAAAGGTTCCAGTGAACATAACAAACCTGAAAACATTTGACAAACATTTGTCCGAAAAGCATAGAACTCATATTAGCAATTAGCTTATTAGCATTTCCTTTCATTTAGCTTTTTAGAATGTAGCTCAGTTTAAGTTTGTAAAAAAATAATAATTAAATTTTTTTTTCATGTCTTTGAAGTCAGTCTTTGTTGTGAAGTCACTTTAACAATTTCCAAGCCAAATATTTGTGGCGTTTTCTTGCATCATTCAGAGCTCTTTGGTGTGCTGCTAGCATTTTGGGTCCAAACCCCGATGATATGGTGCGGCTGCAACCACACAAGAAAAGCTGCCATCATGATTCCACTAAACACCGGGCCACTGAAGGAAGAAAATAGATCGCGAATGAATCTTTTTAAGCACCCAGACGCAGATGTAGCTGCAGTGGTCAGAGTTAGGTGGGGTATTTCTCACAACCACTCAAATTCAGTAATACAAACCCGATTGGTGTAAAAGCTGCCTTGAAAACCTGTGCACATTTATCAGTGACAACAACACACTCGACTACAACAGCAGAGGGGCTTTACGGGCTGTAGAGGGGAATCTCTTGAGTGTCGTTTTACAAGAGGGTGTGTACAGTGTAGCCACTAGAGAATGTTTGCCATCTCTTTGAGCGTGACCTCGTGACCTCGTGACCCCGTGCCCCGAACTTCAACTAGCACAAAAGCTTGAGGTGTCAGCTGGGAACTCAGGTCAACTCTGAGGCTTCTTACTCTGCTGCCACGTTTATCCCTCATCACATATCGGCCACGTAGTGTCACAACAAGTGTCAACAGAGGACATAAAAATACACTGTGCTAAGTTTGAGAGCAGTGGAAGATTAATCAGACAGTTTTTAATGGACACAAGGCACTGGATACTAGTGTTCAACCAGTTCAAGATATTTTTTATTACCAGTGTGTGAGGCTTGCATCAGCTCACGGTGTGTGTGTGTGTGTGTGTGTGTGTGTGTGTGTGTGTGTGTGTGTGTGTGTGTGTGTGTGTGTGTGTGTGTGTGTGGGGAGTGAGTAGAAGGGGGGGTGAGATTTATTCGCAGCTTCGCAGGCAGACATGGAAACCTACATTCTGTGAATAGTGGTTACTATGGAAACAGTTGACAATCCAGCTACCTACGCAGGTTCCTATGAATAAGAAGCTTTAAAACTCTTCACCTTTTTCTCCACTTTGTGACATCAGATAATGCCACTGAATTAAATCATATTTTAATGTCACAGGTTTGTGTCGAAGGAGTACTTGTGTATTATTCTACATTTTCACAATTTAAAAAAATAAAAAATCTGCAGTCAGGCTGATCAATGTTTTAAACTGAGGCAATGTTGGTGTGGAGGGAGAAACCGAAGCATCAAAAGGAGAGAGTTATTGAATAAATGTATTTTGTTCAGTCTATCCCTTAAAAATTCGAGTTTGTACTTATTTACACTTCATTTGTACATTTTAGGAGATATTATGTTGTAACTAAAACACTAAAAAAACACATTTTTATAGTTTAAGTTACAGTATATATACAAAAAGGAGGAAAGCTTTAGTCATAAAGAATTTGCTTAGGAAGAAAGCTTGGAGGTGGAAAGAGTCTTAAATAAGATGAAAAATGTGTTTTGTCTCACATTGTGTTCAGAAAGACAGATTACCTGCTGCGCTCCACAGAGCTTATCGATTGATTTTGTTTTTCTTTCTGCTTCTTTTCCTTTTCTGTTTTCTCTGCAGCACTACTGGCTATTTGTGCTCTCCAGAGGACTGGTGGGCATCGGCGAGTCCAGCTACTCCGCCATCTCTCCCACCATCATAGGAGACATGTACATAAGCAACAACCGCACCATAATGCTCTCTGTCTTCTACCTGGCCATCCCGCTGGGATAGTAAGTGCATCGCGGCAAATTGGTACATGATGAAACAGTGCAACTGTTTTCCCCCACATTGATCCAAGACAGAAAGTGAAACTCTTACAGAGTCAACATTTTTAAAAAAAGCTAAATACAAAGGAAAAATACCAAAAATTGGAATTTTACAGGACATTCCCCCATGAAAATGTTGCTTAATCCAAAATTTTCAACTTACTTTAACCTCAAAATGCAACTAGCTTGTGTTACCTTGTTAGCAGAACACCTTTTTCTTACACTCAATTTTACATTGACATTCTTGGCTTAAGCACTCAACTGCATCGTAATATTTTTAAATTATTGAGATGCATATATTTCAATGGATTCAATATTCTGCAAAAGCTCTAAATTGTAGACCTGAACTTGTAATTATTTAATCAGATATTCAAGGTTTCACACAGAAAACTTGCTAAGCCCGGTGGTTGAGGCACTCAGCAGTCATTCGTCCAGCTGCCTGCCATGTTTTTGAGTTACAAAAATGTTTAAAGTTGACAGGAAATTTGAAAATATCGCTTGATAATTATGTGTTAAGACTTAAAAAAATAAGCAATGCTGTTAGCCTAGTGGGGACACAAGTAAAGCCTGGTGGCTGTCAGTCTTATAATACCTGGCTATTGAACTCAAAACACTTTCAGGGCAAAAAAATTGAATCCTGTCAGCTGTGTAATGCTCCAATAGGAAAATCTTTGGTGGAGGCTATTTTCAAAATACTTTTTTAGTTTTTTTTAATGTGAAGGTGTAGGAGTATGACGCATTAATAAGCACAAATCCAAAGCCTTTTTTTTCCCAGAAAAGAAATTAAGCCAAATTGTGAAATGTACTGGATCCTGGGAGTCAGTGCACAACATGAGTCTGAGCTGCAACATGAAGGTTGTTTACCGTCTCCTGCATGCTCAGTCCCTTACTAGGAAGGGCAGACGTGCTGCAGTTTCTCTAGCATCATAAACATCCTCATGGTGATAAATTCTGTAATTACATAACCTGTCACTTTAGATTATTTCCAGTTAAAACGCGGAGGTAAGCCATTACATAACGGATTTCCTTCACTGCAAACATCAGTTCTGACATCAGTTCTTACATCCCTATAGGAGATAAGTGGTCGTGTCGTTGCTCCCCTGAATGTCCTGGTCACTGTAAGCTGCCCAGCGGCGCGAACAATAGAAGGTTAAAGGTTTGGCTTCAGAAACGAGCCGTCGAACCTCCCGTCCATTCTCCCACTTGTTTGTTTTTACTGAAGTGCTCGGGCTGTTTCCAGGAAATGACCCGAGGAATCAGATCAGATTCAAAGGAAATTGACTTTACCGCCGTTTTCCTTGTTTTTCTTTGAGTCTCGGCTCCCCTGGCTGATATTTGTGTGCCATGACAGCGATCGTTGGGAGTGGGATTTTATTATTTCTTGATTTCTTTTTTTCAGGCTCGGATTTTATCAACGGTGTTGAACTTTCCAAACGTGCGCTCTGAGTTGACTCTGATAAGACAGGCCGTTAGTCACTCACTGGAAATACTGCCTGGATACTTGCCTGGATAAAGTTTACTCTGCTCTGTTATTTTTGGTGGGCTAACCTTGGAAACACACGCATAAACAGCTTTAGTGTTTTCCTTTTGAGTTTGCTAAAATCCGGTTAAGGATGATCTGCGCCTACTATTGATAAGAAAGCTTTCCTGAGGTCTTGGCTGCTATTAATCATTAATCTGTATCCATGTTGTTGCAGTAAGACATAGTAACTCCCTCTCAGAGGCATCACACCTGCAAACAAAATAGCATTAAAGAATGCACATTAATCATCCAGACAGGTTTTAGGGAAGTTAAACCAAACGCTATTTTTAAAAAAAATGCTGTGGAGCTTCAGGGTCACTGGGTTTCCATGACAACTGATATATGCAATCTAGAGCCAGCAGGCTGTTGAGAAAGCATGTCACATATGAAATCCACCCACCGTTAACAAACAAAAACATTTGTAAATGGAGTAGATTAACTATACTGGGAATTAAACAGATGAGATTGAGATTATATGCAGCAATCACTGGAATGGGCCTGGGTTCCTTCCAAAGACCCTAGGAAGCCAGTTCATTTGCTCTTTAAAATACTAAAGTATTTTACGCCAGAGAATAAATGAAAATGTGGCATTAATCCATCTTCTAATAAGATAAAGACCTGAAACACAAAGCTGAATCAACCTAGATGTAAAAGTACCAGTACGTCATATTAGAATTCCTCAAGTAAAAGCAAAAGGTGCAGCAAATACGCAAAGAAAATACTCATGCAACTGCAACTGAGTACTGCCAAACTGTGAAGGAGGAACGCCAATAAATGTGTTCTGCTCTGTGATAAAAACCAAAATAACGTCTGCATGTAGTCAGAAAATCTTAAAGTTGAATTCTGTAGTTCAGATTCAGTTTTGCAGTTTCTGGTTACATCCCCTGATCACACAGCCACAAACTGACCAACTGCTAGTCGTCTGACTGCTGGTGTTAACATCAATCCCACGTCTGATCCTACAACTTTAGCCAGAGAACAAACAGGAAGAGAGCAGCGTAGGCTTAAGTGATGCTAATGATGGGCTCAGGTCAACTCTTTGCTCTTTGTAGATAATTGCGTTAAGTGGAGTGGGCTTTTGTTGCTAATGTACAATGTTTGTGTCACCCTTCCCTCCCCTTTCCTGCAGCGGCTTGGGTTACATCCTGGGCTCCGGTGCCAAGGACGCCGCTCAGGACTGGCACTGGGCATTAAGGGTAAGTTTATTGTCATCTTCATCATCAGCCTCCGGAGTGGGGGTGGGGGGAAAGAAAAACATGTCCACAAATACAGACGAAGGGTCTCTGATTGGCTGCGGGGACTAGTTATGGATCTGGGGTCAGCAGGGACAGAAACACCAGGGGTTATTTCTGGATTCAGAGTCCATCCTGGCTGCGTCTTTACTGGGAAAATGACACAACACAAAGTTAGAGGCCGAACAACTGTCACAATCATTAGTGTCACTTTGCCCCCCTCCTGCAGAAGCACTTCCAAAGATTTTACCATCAGATGTGTTGAACGTTTTTTTTGTTGAGTTCAAAACTAAAATGAAAAGTTCAAATTTGCCGATATGTTTATGTCAGTGGTTTGTTTGTTTTGTGTGTTATTTTGCTGATACAAACCTTTACTTTAAAAGGTGATACTGTTGCATAAACCGCATAAATTCTTTTGATTAATGTTAAATGAGGAGCATATATTGCTGCTGTAGAATCCACTGAGTGCATGAAGTGCTCTATAAGGAATAGCAAACTTAATGGAAAAGACCAATGAAAGGTCCAACGGGACTCCAACCAGGCTCCACCGGAACCGTCGACTTCAGCGTCGGCTTTTAAAATCGCTAAAACAAATTATGACCTTGTTTCCTTGAGAACGTACCAACGTTTAAAGGAAGGCATTAACGTTCTCAGAAAGCGGGAAAGCGATCCTGGACATGACGACTTGGGGGACAGGAAGTGCCATTTGTTTTTTGTCTCTGTGAGACGTTAAAAAAACATAACAAACATTGGAGTGGGTAATGGAGGGGGGAATTTGTTCCAACGCAGTCACGACATTCCAATACAACAATCTCAAAGCCGATTAATCAGCGGAGTGGCATGCAGAGGAAGACAAATACCGAGACATGAAACGTTTTCTGTAGTCGTATCCTGTTTAAACAAAGATTTAAAAAAAAAAAGGTAGCAGCACTTCCTTTTGTTTTTGTCCGGTAATTTCCAGCTACCTTCCTGAAAAAGTCAATGGAATGAAATGGCAACAACAACAAAGAAAAAAAGATATATATCGTCTGCTAATTTGTGCGATTGCCCTACGTCAAACAGGAAGCGCCTAATGGGTCCTGTGGGACTGTGGGTCAAAGGTCACAGACTTCTGGTGTCTCACTGAATAACTGTGAAGGCAAAAATAACAAAACACTCATATTTTATTTAATAGGCCGACTCAAAGTAGTTCATCATATTGAAATAGAAGTAAGATAACTGATGTATTAAAATAGCTAAAAGTAAAGAAAGTGTTGCATTCATATTCATTTAGCTAAATACTTTGTACAAACACTTATTTGCTGCGATCGGTACTTCTTTTTCTTAACCGAGTTTCTGTCTGTGGTTTCAACACAACAATTTGCATGTAGGTCAAAAAAGATTAATTTTAGCATCATCTGACCAGAGCTGCTACACTGAAACAAGCGACTTAAATATATTGCATTAATTCACCAAAAGGAGTCAAACTGAGTTTATTTATGAAGTTTTCAAGTTAAACAAATGTAAATAAAGTAAGTTTGACAAACTTCACTCAGTTATTTGTGACTAAATAAGACATTTCTTTTAAGTTGAAGTTGTATTCTCTTTTTTCAGTGTACCTCAGCTCTACATTGCCTCACACACGATTTTTTCATTGATTTCTTGCAGCAATGGGTTTTCTCCTCCGACTCATAAAAATTGTGATTTCAGCCTGATTAAATGCAAAAAAAACATTTCACTTCGGGAAGATCAGATTCAGTAAACACAAGCATCAACAAATTCCAACAAACAGAGGTTGCATCATAGCTTAATCCTCACATGTACGCATTTCTTCATTGTATGTTAACAGCACCTATAAAAATATAACAGCTTTTAATGAGCCGCCAAATGCTTGAGATTAATTTCCCCTGACACGTATTGCCTCCGCTCTTGTTGGTAGCTGGGATTACTCAAACAAATCCTGTTCCAGCTTCTAGTCTTTGTGTCTCCCAGACACAGACCGACTCGGGTACAAACCTGCAATCACACGAGCCAGAAAGCACGGCGGTAAAGATCAGAGCAAATGGGAACCTGCGAGAGTCACTCCTGCTTACAAAGCAGCTTTCAAAGCCAGAAAGCTCGTTTAGTCTGCTGTTTACAACCCACTCCTACACAGGAACACACACACACACACACACACTGAGTGCCAGTAGAGTGAGTGAAGGGAATGCTCTTAGTTTCATAGGGCTTGTATAAGATGTGAGGCGTATCGGCAAACAGCGACCTTGCATTCAGATCGCATTCACACACACTTCTTTGTCCCCCATCACATGGTTTAACCAACCCTCCCCCCCACCCCCTGCCCCCTCCACGAAACGGCTCCCGGCGCCATGTGTTAGCATGATCAGCACAGGGTCTCTCTGTGAACCGCACTGACCGATTGATTTCTCGTCTCGTCAGGTGTCCCCGTTCATGGGCATCACCGTGGGCGTTCTGATCCTGCTCTTTGTGCCTGACCCGAAGAGAGGCTGCGCAGATCAGCTGGAGGGACGCATCACGCCCTCCCGTTCGTGGCTCAGTGACATAAAGGCCCTCGTCAGGAAGTAAGGCTTTGCACAGGGGGGGGGTTCGATTGCTTGATTCGGTTTTGGTTGGATGTTTTGGATGGAGGAGCTGGTTAATCGGCGACTGTCGGGACAGCAGATGAGCACCAATTAGAAATTTTTGTGACCGATTTCTCATTCCAAAATTAACAAGGATTCCAATATTGCTTTAAAATAAGATAACGTTATTACACAGTGTGCATTTAAAACTGTATTTAGTATCTTAGCGATTCGTATGATTAGCAGAATTAGTGTGCTTGTTTTTTTGATTACTAGTAAAAATCACAGAATCTGTTTTCTAAGCTGACCGTTATCTGAATTGTGAGACTTTTGGGAGAAACAATTGCCCACACTTCCTCTTGCATTCCTGCACTTAATTTCAATTCAATACCAGTCAATTTAATTGAGTTTAAATAAAATTTTATCCAATCAAAAAAGGGAATTGTCATTTTGTGACTAATATCATACATCTTATAATAATACCTTGTTGCCCCAGTTACGCATCATCGCAACTGTCCAAAAGTAAAAAAAAAAAAGCATGATCAAAAATCCTCGCCGAACAGCATCCTTGTTGTACTTCTTCTTTCTGATCCTGAAAACAGTCGTCTTTTCTTTGTAACAACTTCTACACGAAAGAGTGTTGTAGTTAGCCTAGCCTAGTGGAGCTTATTTCTGGTGCGTTCACCGATTGAAAAAGAAATAAAATTTTTCTGTCGCCAACCTCCCAACAGGGCAGTTCAAATGTAAAACTTATTACCAGGCTACTAGTTTATTTTTCATCACATCTATTTTTAATGAGAGTCCAGACAAATCAATAAATGTGTTGCTTTTTTTATATATACATATAAAACAACTGTCACGAACCAGTGGCCTGATGCATATAATTCATATTTGCTTTAATATATCAATGTCTGGATCAGTGTAACCATGGTGATGTGTTGGAACATCACAGGTGCACACCTTAATCTCTACTAGAAAATTGAACATATTATTTTGAGGACCAGTTGAGATTAAAGCTCGTCTCAGGGTAACAATCAACTTGTAGATGCAGATATTTCGCTGGAGCTGGAGAAATGTTGACCAAATATTATTGGAGCGATAAGGAAGCCTGGTACTGTATAAAGTTTAACAGGAGCTTAGTTTATTTTTGTCTCCCTCTGCCCCGTGTGATTTTTGTGTTTCCCTCCCCGCCAGCCGGAGCTACGTGTTCTCGACCTTGGCGACAGCAGCCGTGTCCTTTGCCACGGGCGCGTTTGGAATGCTGATTCCCATGTACCTGTACCGAGCGCAGGTGGTGCAGAAGGAAGTCCAACCCTGCACGACTAAAGTTTGCAGCAGCAACAACAGGTGAGACGTCGGTGGAGCGGCTTCTGTTTGACTCCCACTGTGAGTAAAATACCTACAGGCAAAATGATGCCATTTGAACTATAGGATCTACCTTTAATGATGAAATAAGTGGGATTATTCCTGATGAAGATTATTGAGATAAACGTCAACTAGTTTAGTAAATTGGTTAATCATTAACTGGAGACTCAAAAAGAAGATAAACCATAATCACAGCAGTAATTAAGCAAAAGCTGTACAAAAATATTTACATTTTGCATTTACATAAAAAAAATCTTTTTCTGTAAATATGTTCTGCTCAGAATTTCTCGAGTGGCAAAGTTTTAGCTTCATCTTTGCTGTCCACTTGTTAATTAGTCATTAAAAACTAATCATCAGATCAGCCCTACACTGTAGTGATAAAACGCCGAGCAGAACGGGCCGAGATCCGCACATGTTGATGCTAGAAATACTTTTGAGGTGCAGATGCATCTGTTGCCACAAATAATCAAGAGAAGATTGCTGAAGGAATGCTGCTGTGTTGTTGCATTTTAGACAATACGATGTTTATTTTCTTACTTGCAACAGGAATTGAATTGCCTGTTGATTTGCATTTTTTAAATGCTTAAGTTAAAAATCTGCAGAATGTGCGGAGTGTTTTTGAGCGATTAGCACAGAGGAGAGTCGATTTACTAAAACGATCTTTAGTTGCAGCCCTCCCTACCGTAACACTTGGTCTCTTTTGTCTGGGCAGCTGAAACGCATCAGCGCTTGCATTGCACCCTCACCTAACCTTACTCATGGTTGTTTCCTGCAGCCTCATCTTCGGGGCCATCACCTGTGTGACGGGGCTGCTGGGCGTGATCATGGGGGCCGGCGTCACGCGCTACTTTCGCCGTAAGACGGCACGGGCCGACCCCCTGGTGTGCGCCGTCACCATGATGGGCTCCTCCATCTTCATCTGCCTCGTCTTCGTCGTGGCCGGCAAAAGCGTCACTGCAGCTTATGTAAGTTTATCTCTCTCGTTTACTCTGACAGAAACTGGGTCCCCTCCTCCCACAGAGGGATACGCGAGTCACGGTGTTTCACCTCAGGGCCAGAACACTAAAAGTGACAGTCCTGTGAGCAGCCTAGCAGGTGAAGCTCAGGCTCACTGAGGTTTGAATAAAGTTGTAAGAGGACACCGAGAGTGACACCAGTTCTTCTCAGGCCCCCTGGGGCAGAGAGCTGCTCCGCGTAATGACTGGTGTCAGTCGCAGGTTAGCTTTAGCGTGACCTCAGCTAGCTGCTGCAGTTAGCTACGGCTAATCTAATGAACACATCAGCATGGCATTCTCGGTGTGACAGCCTTGTGGAGCAGGAAAGGGCGCCACTTCTCAATCACAGCTTCGGAACAATCCAGTCTGGACTTAGCAAGCACACATTATTTTGTTCATATCTTTTACAAAGGAGTAGGAAATGACCCTCAAGGTGCTGCTCGGTATTATAGCTGCATATCTGGGAAATATTTTCCCATGCTTGTCAAAGTAACAGACTTCCTAAATGACAGGCAGTGGCCGACCTTAGAAAGTCAAGCCACTCATTGTTCCCCAGAACTGGATTTGTGAACAGCTTTTTGTTTTTTTTTTTCTAGGTTGAGAATTAATATTATATAAATTTGGGGATTTTAAAGGCAGAACATCATTTTCTAGGGATAAGTTATGATGTAACAAACAAGTTTAAGAATTTCAAAAACAAAACTTTAGGCACACTGGCTTAAATTTATTGTGGCTTTTTGAAATTTTATATTCTGTCCCAATACTATGCTTATACCCCGACAACTGTCTGGACAAACGTCCCCATATGTTTCCAGTTCTTCATATTTGAGTTGGCAGCATTTATTTAAATGTGTTTTTTGTAACATAGTCCTTGCTTTAGAGCGTATTCCATTATTTTCTTTATAGTATTGAAGTTTGAGACACTCAGCATGAACAATAATATGTTCAACTCCAGACTACTTAAGAACGCTGTAGCAGCTGTCCAGTACGGTGGTGGCACCATCATGCTGTGGGTCTACTGCATGCAGCAGAGTGTTCCAACAGGACACTGAGCCCAAACACATAAAATCCATCTTTGGAATGAATGAATGAAGGCCAACATGAAGCCTTGGAAGCATCTCTGACTGCAAGCCTACGCTCCAAAACCAAATCTATATTCTGATTCCAAGCAGTTCACATAAACTCTAAGCCCATTCTGACAACTGCAGCTTTTGCAACTACTGTATATGATGGGTGAAATGATAAAGGGAAAATTGAAACGCATAATTTAAAGCTTCTCAGCAGCACTGCAGTGATATACTGCTTGGCTACATGCATTCAACGGCTTCGTAAAACATACGGCAGCCGTCTCGCAACTTCTAATTTAGTTTCCTTATATTAAATAACGGCTGAAATTAATAATAATTTGGATTTAACGAAGTAAGATTTTTATTAACTCCCATTGGGTCAAAGGTGCACATTCATCAGGTGTTTGACAGCAGCATGACTCAGCCAATTAGACTCCAGCTACCGACGTATCCACACTCATTTCAGGGCCGCACGTCTGTCCAACTCAATTTCATACACTCTCTGCTGTGCAGAAATAGGTCCCAGATCATCCCGACGGACAGGAATAGAAGTCGGGTGCAACAAAGGGGCGATATTCGGCTAATCACGCCCGGATCGTAAAGCTCAGAAATAACGCTGCGCCTTGACTGGGACGAACAGCTCACAACGTGCGACTTCACCTCTGGCTTCGGTGCTCTTCTGTACCCTATTAAATCGCAGTACACCGCTGCGGTTGTAAGCGAGCGAGTCGGGTTTCACTGCGAGGAGCTGACAGATGTGTCGTGTTATAAGGCGTGACACGGCCTGGAGCCAACGGCGCTGCACCGCCGAGGCCCGCCGACCCCTCGCAGCTGTTGTCGAGACGAGACTCGGCTCCTCTCGACGCGTCGGTCTCAGGGCGGATCTGTCTGACGTCTCGGCTGTCAGAACCCTGCTGGATCGCTGTCTCTTTCTCTGTGCTGTTCTGTAGGTCGGGCGCTCTGACGGGCGGGCTGGAGAGGGAGAAAGGGAGAGAGAGGGGGGTTATTCCCCGGCAGGAAACACACATCAGTCGGCCGTGTTAAAGCGGTTCAGATGAAACCAGGCGGTGCAGATACATGAGATTCCACCGCAACCGAACCCCTCTAGGTGTGTTTATGATTCAAGCGGTCAAGAACAAAACTAGCTGCACGTACAGTGATGCAGTCCGAGGTCACTCGAAGAGTAAACAACTCGCTCTGTCTATTCCAAAGGGACGTAATTTGAAATCGCAGCGCCAGAGCGTTTCCCGCATTGAATATCTTGAGACGAAAATAAACAATTGTTGTCATCCCGAGCTAGTTTTCAGTCTGTGGGGTACAGCTCAGTGAAAGCCCGCATGTCAACATAATCTACGGGTCCTGCGCTATAATAACATGTTTTCAAACCGCTTTTAACCGGAGCTGTTCTCAAAGCAGCGAGAGAAATATCCTCCAGCTCTTCCCTGGTCTGCATGTCATGTCAGCGGAAAGTGGCGGCTCTCGGAGTGAAATCTCTTTGTCTTCGTTTAGGTTTTCATCTTCATCGGAGAGATGCTGCTGTTCGTGAACTGGGCTTTGACGGCAGACATTTTAATGGTAAGTGGAACATTTGTTTGAGTGGAGAAACTGATAACTGAGCCATAAAGGCTGAACTCTGACCCTAATACAGTGAGATACAAAAGTATTCATACCCCTTGATTTTGTTTTTTACATTCAGTCCCACTGAGCCACAAACTTAAATGTTCCGGTTTTATTCAGCCAACAAGAAGGCCTCTTAACTTTAATGTGAAAGGAAAACACATGCGAATGGATGCGATTGATTTAACTTTTTGGCTTAATTTAGCCAAATTTAGCTTTCACCCAACACTCCGTCATCATAGTGTACAGCAGATACACATTGCTGGAAGAAAAACTGACCTTTTTAGAGCTTTGTTACTGACAAAGTTCGAAAACTGTTATCACTATCCTTTTATCTTTTTAGTCACGTAGTGTTTTTCATTTGTCATTTCCCTAAAAACTCGATTAAATTTATTAAAGTTTCATTCCGGTGGCGTGAACAAATTCCGGAAAATCATTTGGTGTGAATTATTAAAGACAGTTGTACGTGTTTGGGTTTGTAAAATAGAAAGATAAAATAATAAGAGTTTCAGTAAGCCAGATAAATTCTTTATTTTTAATTGGTTCGCCGTCTGCATTGAGTATGCAGGAGAACAGGCCGTTTCTGACAGCGTTACCTGAACCCTACAGGTGGTGTGACCTCCTTCTTCACCTCGACCTTATTTCCCGTCTCTCTGCAGTTCGTTGTTATTCCCACACGGAGAGCCACAGGAGTCGCCATTCAGAGCTTCACCTCTCATCTCCTGGGTGACGCAGGAAGTCCATACCTGATAGGCATGGTAAGACCCTCGCCCGTTCCTCCTCCTCCCCCCAAGCTGCGGCTGTGCGTTTGAAGTGCACACCGGGTGACAAATATGGAGCGCGCCGCTTCAGCACGTAAACAAGCACATTTAGACACCGGCTCAGCTCTGGCTTTAACTAGGCCAGCGCAAAGTGTTCCAAAGGTCCCAGGAGAACCGGCAAACAAGATTGTGATTTTTTTTTGCCGCTGCTCTCCTGGCAATCAGTGGTATTCTGTAGTAAGTCTCACTTCTCCCCCGAGACGCCGGAGTTGCCGCATTTTGATTGGTCGTCAGATGAGAGAGTGGTCCTTACCGGGCCTCTCAAGGTCACCGTCTGCCCGTTTCCCCCATCCCAAACGAACGCTCCCCACCTTTCAGACCGAGCGCACACGCCCCTCCACCCCAAAAGAATAGCATTCAGGAAGCCGGAGTGAAAGCGCCGCTCGGCGTTCAATGGAGTGTGAAACGGGATTCGCATCAGACTGTCAAAACACGTTCGTCTTATTTTAAAGTGAGAATGAACATTTCTAAAGTTAAATGGCAACTCCACTGAGCCCCTCTTCCCCTGCTTTCTGTAGGCGGTGCTGGAGCGGCAATAAAGACAGGAAGAAGCGTATTCTCCTGCACGCCGCATCACGTGTCACACTCTATCCACGCATTTGACGTTTTAAATCGCCTTTTTTTCATGTGTGTGGGGCCGTAAATGGTATCAGGAGAATAGAGCGCTTTGTGGTTATGTGTGTTATCACTCGGAGGCTGCCTCGTAGTCTGAGCTCCAGCAACAAAAGCGGCGGATGTCTTTGATTAAGAGAATCAGACTGATTCAGGATCCTCTGTCAGGACCTGACAGGCTGGCGACAGGCGCAGCTGTTCCTGTTTCTTCTCGCCCGCGTGAAAGTCTGAAACTAGCGTTGGAGGCAGGTGAAAGGAGGGAGAGCGAGAAGCGCTGCTCAAAAGAAGGATCAGCTGCAGCGTAACTGCATTGTTTCTGCACTTACTGCTCACACAGAGGAGTTTACTTTGGCCTGATCTTAACTTCTTCTGTCTGCTACGTTTCAAACTGAGTGTAAAGAAAAAAAACAATGTATAAGTAAAGAGAAACATTTTGAATAACATTATTTGGCATCATAATTCTCAACTTTCTCAAACTGAAATATTTTCACACTTTTTTTTTAAAGTTTTCAAAAGTTACCCACAGAAAGTAAAGGTGACTTTAATTTGTCATTTTCCACTCAATTAAACTGAGTCGCCCAGAATATCTTGAGGTGAAAGGTGAAGGTTACCTAATGGAACCTGTGCTGAAAGTCAGAGTACACCAATGTGCTAAAAGCCTTATAAAAATATTCACACCCCTTAACCTTAAACATATAAGCATAACCATCAGAACCACTGTTTATAAATAATGTGGCTACAGACGAGGAAATTTCAGCATCGTTTTCACGTATTTGTAAGAACAAAATATGGAAATTCTGTGATGTCAAAAACGTTTTTTTTTAAAAAACAAAATATTTCCATGATTAATGTTAAAACTAGTATGTTCTCTGACATTTAAAGGTCAGACATTTGTAGGGGGAAAAAATCTGACATTTTAAAGATCATAGAATATGTATGTTCTTACTCTCAATATGTAAAATTGATCAAACTCTTGACTAGTTTAGGCAGAAATTCACTCCTGCGTGGCCACATTAACTTATCTAAGTTGGCCAACATATAGAAAGGTTTGAACAAAATGAGGACTTAGGCAAAGCACAATTTAATAGCACTCTTATTACTGACATCCACTTTTTCCATGAGTCAGATTAATGCCACCCTGCATTACTCCCACATTGCCCCACGGTTCTTCAGTCCCCCCGGATCCACTGCGCTCCACAGTTCTCTCCCGATGAGTGACATTCTGAACGCCCGGAGGTTTCTCGCTTCCTCCGCAGAAGCCCGACTGACGACGCTCTGAACGCTCGGAGTGCGTCAGCGTCCTGAGCTGAGGTTTAGCACACGAGCGTGATGAACCAGTCGTGACGCACACCAAGTGGGGGCAGATATGCAGTCGCCCATGTGTATTGGCGACTGCACATGGCGACTGTGAATTGGCAAAAAGAGATGGAATAGCAGGAAAAGCAAGTGGTTATCGCCAAGCAACCATAGGAGAAAGATATGGAATGACTCAGTTATTTTGGTTCACGCTGAGGTTTTGGGCCTGAGCACCAAGCAGACCTGAAGACGAAGCATCGAGGTCAATAAACCAGATCCAGTGCGACAGAGCTGCTTTTTAGCGGTCACACCTCAGCAAAATTACCACCTTTTAAAAAAAAGCTGCTTTAGAATGTTTGAAATTCCCAGAAATTTGAGCCAAGACTCATTTTCATCAGAGCGTATCAGACTGATGTCACTCAAGAATCCTCCTGATAAACTGAACCCAGACTCCTCCTCTACCAGTAGAGAAGGACTGTACCATGTAGTTTGTAGCAAAGGAATGCCAGAAACAATCTCTCCATAATCATCCAAGAAATTCCTTCTGGCAGGGTAATTAGACCGGCAGCAGTTCTCTGCTTATTTTTAGCTTTGCTGCGCTGTGCAAGTTGCAGAGAATTTAATGTTCTTGATGAAATGGGTCCTGCACTGGCCACACACACACACACACACACACACACACACACACACACACACACACACACACACACACACTGCTGCCACCTGGGTTTTTAATGGTCCTTTCCCAATGCACAAACTCCCCTCACACAGGTTCACCTCCTCCAGCTTTTTCCTGCGCTGAATGTCTGCAGAAGCTAACATGAAATCAGTGTGGCAGAGCCACTGCGACACTTTGACTCACTCACTAGCAGAGTCCTGCTGTTCGCCTCCCACCGACCCCTCCACACTCAGCTGGCTCAGCGATGCCATTAGAAGCCTCCGTCACCATGTGATTGTCAGTGGAACCGCCTTATGGGTGATACAGGGAGACATAACAGGTCACTTAACACCCACTTTTCTTCAGCTGTTGTTCCCCTCTGCATAATACATGACACACTGAATGATGAGCTGTTAGCTGTCAAACCTTGAATTGGAGGAAAGCTGCATGCAAACATGTGAAAACCAACACTGCGCAGTGCATCGTAGAAGGTTTGAATATTCGCTTTACGATTAGATGTCGATTAATGATTTGTTAGACGTTTAGACCTTCTTTTATTGTCGTAGTTTGGCCTCCGACCAGAAAAGGGCACCGCTGGTCATCCTTAAAGGCTAGATATACAGGAATGAAAATGGCGGAGCCTCACTCGAACGAGAAGGGGAAGAAGCGGTTCATACCGTGTCCGTTGTGGGATGCAAAATGAACGTCTGTGGGAGCTTCTGCTTTGAAACATAAACGCTTGACAAGTTCCTTACCTTTTAACTTAATATCGCTCATTCAGCCGTGGTGCACGGCGGAGCAGTGTCAACCTCTCAACCAAAAATTACTCGTGTGCTACAAAGGAGAGGATGTGATGACAGAAAAGTCTGGGATTAAGTGTTGCAACATATCTTTTTTTCGATTCATTAACATAAGATGTTCAGGCTGTTTTGTTATATTTCATGAATATGTCCAAGTTGAATAATTTAAGAAAACCACAGTTGATATACAAAATTGTTAAAACATAATGATGTACTTATTTTTTTAAGTTGCAGCCCTTTGTTTTATAGAAAGACAGTCGACCCAATTGAAACAAGATAATCAGTTTTAGGGAAATGGTTATTAATTAATCATTAAATGATTGATAAGATCGATCAACTTTAGATTGACTCATTAATCACTTACGTCCCTACTTGATGACTAGCTTTTATTTTTTAAAATGTTTTCTCTTTTGTCTTTGTGTCTGGCTGCAGATCTCTGATAAGCTGCAGGAGAAATATACAACATCGGAAGACTGGAAGTTCCGAAGTCTGGGCTATGCCCTCATGCTGTGTCCCTTCATTATTGTCGTGGGGGGCATGTTTTTCCTGGCCACAGCCCTGTATTTCCTGAGCGACAGGGAAAAGGCTGAAAAGTAAGTCACATTGTTAAAACAGCTGATTATTTAATCTATTATTCAGCAACTCCTTTAAATATTTAGCACTTTCTGGGTTTGTTTATTGATGACTTTCTGACTAAGAGCTACAAGGACGCCAAAGAAAATTTGGTTAATGTAGGACGAAATAGGTTTTAGGCTGTTTTTATTTCCTTTCTTGTGGGGTTTGCTGGTAACTTTTATATTGTTACTGAAGTTTGACATGCTGCTCAAACATAATAGCCAAAGACCTGCAATATCTGGGCCAACAGAAAACCCCAGTTAGCTGAAACTCCCCCACAGTCTGTTACACTCACCAGTTTGTTCAACTACTTCCCCTCTCATTCACATACTCATCTTTTCCTTTTTTATAAGCACCAAAGACATGACTCAGTTGGAACAAACGCTGGTCATGGCCTTAAAAGTCTAAAACAAGCTCTGTATTTTTTTTTTTAATTTATGGCGAGACAAAACTTCTTGTTTCTTTTTTGTCACGTTGGCTTGCTCCCCTGTTGCCAACGCTTACAGAAATGACTTCCTTCCTGTGGAAGATGCCGAACATTTGTAGACAGGATGGCGATGTGATTTCTGACGTCCGTCCACAGATACGTTGTCTTCGTCCCTTTGGAGGTCGTTATACTTTCTCACGCCTAAAATTACGGGGACTACATTTTATACACAGGCAGACAAGAAACAAAAAAGCTATAAAAAAGTTTTCAAATTTGCAGAAGAGATTTGAGGACTGGTCAGAATCTTCAACTCAACCAGGCTCACTTCTTCCTTGTTGTGCATCTACGCTGCACTAAAAAGGTGTCGGCGTAGACGCACGCCCACGGCTGCCACAGCTGAGACTAGTTGCGGTTTTTGTTTGGCCTCTTCCACAAACCAAACAAAAAATAGAAAAGAAAAGCGGAACATTAACTAAAAGAGGACACTCACTTCTGAAATTCTGCCAGTAATAGATATTAGCCCATAGTCCAAGAAGTGGCTCAAACTAAAACCGCGCTATCCGACGCTGCGGGCAGATTGCATCTAACCACAACCTGTTGACTTTCACCCAACACCATGGAGGACAAAGCCACACTTTCTGATAAAATAGTTCACAAATAAAAAAATAAAACAACTACAGAGACTCACATTCAGTCTTTATGTTAGTAGAAATCTCTTTGTTCGTGTTTGGATGCTAGCTTTGTGGCTTTGTGGTTAATTGTTTTGCAGATTTGTACTTTTCAGAAATACGTGCATATGATTTTTTATCAATTCAAAAGGTTGCCAAAACAAAAATAATTATGAGAACTACTTTGGGTTGCCAGGTTGGAAAGAGTTTCACTTAATTGTAGAATGTATTAAAAAAACATACAGTTGGAAAGTAGTGGACATCAGGTAAGAAACTATTTTTTTTTAAAACGTGTTTTCTCCTAAACTAGTTGTTTGTAGCCACTTTTGATAGATTGCTTTTGAAGTTTATAGACTTGTTCATCTGGACTTTATTCATCAGTGCTGCTTACGAATGTACTCTGAAAAAAAGCTTTTTTTCTATCAAGGGAACTGCAATTACTAAAGATTGATTGGCAGGGACGCCCTGTTGTAAGTCTGAGTAAGTAGAAATCTTTCTGAAAAGATGAAAGAGATAAAATCTGTTTGAAATGTTCAATCAATGACTCAATGCCATTTTCATAAAGTAGGGAAATGGAAAACCTATGAAGCTCCGAAGAACATTAGAAAAACCACAGTAATTTTTTGTGAACTTTGCCTTTAGTATGCTTGAGCTTGAACTGCAATTCTTTGTTGTTTACTTCGACCAGTGTAGCAGGTTCGCTGTATCAGGGGAAAGGTTAGGACAATTCCAGGGGCCCCTGACCGACAGATGGCCCTCCCACAAAAATCAAGCAAACAATTTCTTATAGCAATAGAAAGAAAATTGGGGGCCCTGTCAATTACAGAATTATTCATATAGTATTTTTAAAATGGTTTTAGCAGTAAAAATTAAATGTTATCACTCCCAGACCAAAAAGCACACATCCGTATTTGTATTGAACACCCCCCTGGATCTGCATGAAATGGTTCGTTCCTGCTTAGCTTTGACTGTGTTCAGCTGCAGTCAGTAGAAGACGAGAACGATTGTGTTAGTTACTGTGCCGCCAAGAAAAATTATAAAGTCAGCGTTTCAAAAAGAAAGAGAGAAAAAAGAGGCTATTTAAAGTGTCAATTTATAGACAAGTTTTTCTCAAAGAGATGTGGGCAGAGTGTGCAAGACTAGCAACAATTTAGCATAGTTAGCTTAGCTACAGACTAGTGTTTGCCTCCATAGCATTACCATTTAATGAATGAAGGAAAGAATTTAACAGCATATTCATATCTTTAACTTGTACCTGTACCTTTTACCACACTTAGCAACAGATGAGTCAGACAGCAGCAGCTCTAGCTCTTACAGCAGCAGCTCTAGCCCTGATAGCAGAAAAACCCCTCCCCCCTGTCCCAGTAAGAAAGGTGAGCAACATTGTCTTCAAGATATGTAAATTTTTCCTGTCTCTCTACTCTTTTTGCAATTACACAACAAAAAACAATTTAATACTCACAGAAATTCAAACAATCTTTATAAAATCTTCCATTAGCCCCTCTACCAGCGAGTGGATGAGGATGATTAACAACACTAAGACCCTCCTCCTGATTCTGATTGGTTGGTTTTGGTCAGAATGGTGCATTGAGTTAGCTAGCAATGGACCTTACCACAGGGGCCGCGTTTCTTTGGCGAATGCCCATTTCACGTCACAGCGCAGCTACCACGTGCGTGACTGTCTCACAAACACAAGCTACAGTAGTAAACTCATGCTAATGTACACTGTGGACTAGCAGAAAGTTTTTGCATCAGGACTCGAAAAATAATGGCTCTCAACTGTCAGTGGGGTATGTTTACAGGATATGTCAGGTATCTTGATTGTATTTGTGGAACTAAAATTCACAGATTTCCAAAATCTGAAGCGGAAAGCCTTGCTCGGATCAAAGCTTGTGTACAACCGCATTTGCAGGTCAACCGTCGTAGGATCAATAAGAACAAAGGATTGTGTGCTGGTGTAAGTATTATTGCTTTGCTTTCTTTGTGTTTAGTGAAAGAAAAAAAGAAAGTCAATAATAAATGCATCCATTACGAAAGCCTTCTAGCCACGTGCAGCATAATTGCAGTACCGATACAACTTCTACACCTTGAAGCCTGTCTGTTACAGTCTTATGTTAGCTGAACAGATCAATATGCAATGTGTACCGTCTCTGACATACATTAAAGATTTTATTTTACCTGGGAAGGCTTTTAACTATACTGTAATAGTGTTAGCCACACTAATCGTGTTAGCCACCTAGAACCGTGTATCAGGCCTAAGCACATTCGAACATTTGCCAACATAAATCACCCTCAAAACCATGAATGTCCGACTTACACAGCCTTGCAAGAACAATAGACATCAGTTATCTTGTCCACAGCTATATTTATGCTGAGGGAGTGAGGATCTGCTGTGTTCATCATCGACCGGTAGCATTTAGCTGTGACGCTCACAATGTTGGAGGTATGACGTGGCTAAAACACCTTGATGTCATCCAAGAAAGATGACCTGAACTTGTTGGTTCCCCTGTCCATTGTCGTGGCTGATATTTTTTGAAAATCTGGCAGAAATGCTACACTAATCGACTCAGAAATACTCTGCAGAGAGTCAGTCGAAATTAAATTACACATAGAAATTAAGCACAGCGAGGCTTTGTTTGTGAGACATGCAGTCACGTGAGACTTTCGAGGGGTGTTTCTGGGCGGAGCTTGGTAAGGTCCATAGTAGTTCAGGAAGGAGGTGGAGGAGATTGATCTTTTCCCAGATTATCTGTCTCATAGCAAACTGTCACAACATGGTGACAGCTTTAACAAATGTGAAAAAAAACCATATTTTTATATGAACAAAATACAACAACAGCATTTATTGAGAAGTCTGGATTGTTTCATGTATATTTTGCACATTGCCTGTGACTGTTGCTGGTCAGGAGAGATACTTCAATGAGCTAAAACTAATTATAAAAAAATTTAAGCAACCTATCTTATGTGGACTGTTGCATGTAAATTCACTAGCAATGAATATTGTGCAAATGTATTGGACCAGCAAAAGTAAGCGTCTTTAAAATTGTGACGCTTTTGATGGGTCAGATGGACTCAAGAAATTGTAACAGCAGCTGTGAAGGGGGTTCCCAATTAAATATTCTGTCATGGGGCCCAAGGTTCCTGGTGGCGCTCCTGGTTGCCACTTCCAGACCAAAATGCACACATCCATATTTGTACTGAACACCCCTCTGAATCTGCATGAAATGATTTGTTCCGCTTGATGGTGTTCAGCAGCAGTCGGTAGCAGACCAGAACAACTCTGTCAGTTACTTTGCCACCTAGAAAAATAATGAAGTCAAGTTTAAAAAAAAAAAGAGACAGAAGAGACAAAATGACAATAGTGTGAATTTGTAACACATTTTTTCTCCAAGAGATGTGGGCAGAGTGTGTGAGATTATCAACCATTTAGCATAGTTAGCTTAGCAACAGACTACTGTATGCCTCCATAGCATTACCATTTAATGAATGAAGGAAAGAATTTAACAACATATTCATATATTTAACTTGTACCTGTACTTTTTACCACACATGGCAACAGATGAGTCAGACAGCAGCACCTCTTGCCTTGATAGCAACAGCAGCTCTAGCCCTGATAGCAGAACAACCCCTCCCTCCTCTCTCAGTAAGAAAGGTGAGCAACATTGTGTTCAAGCTATGTAGATTTTTCGAGACTCTCTACTCTTTTTACAAAATAATGAATAATGAAGTCTAGTTTAAAAAAAATTGAGGTAAGAGAGAATAACAAGAGTGTGAATTTATAACCCAGTTTGTCTCCTAGAGATGTGGGCAGAGTGTGTGAGATTATTAATCATTTAGCATAGTTATCTTAGCTACAGACTACAGTATGCCTCCATAGCATTACCATTTAATGAATGAAGGAAAGAATTTAACAACATATTCATATATTTAACTTGTACCTGTACCTTTTACACTTGGCAACAGATGAGTCAGACAGCAGCAGCTCTAGCCCTGACATCAACAGCCTTAGCCCTGACAGCAGCAGTACTAGCTCTGACAGCAGCAGCTCTAGCCCTGACAGCAGCAGCTCTAGCCCTGTTAGCAGAATAATCTTTAACCGCCGTTCCAGTGAAAAAGGTGAGCAACACTGTGTTCAAGCTACGTGGATTTTTCCTGTCTCTCTACTCTTTTTACAATTACACAACAAAAATAATTACTTTTGATGGGTGAGATGGACTCAAGAAATTGTAATAGCAGCTGCGAAGGGGATACCTAATTAAATGTTTTGTCATGGGGCCCAAGGTTCCTGGTGGCGCTCCTGGTTGCCACTCCCAGACCAAAAAGCACACATCCATATTTGTACTGAACACCCCTTTGGATCTGCATGAAATGGTTCGTTCCTGCTTAGCACACTTGACAGTGACATGTTCAGCAGCAGTCGGTAGCAGGTCAGATCAACTGTGGAAGATACTGTGCCGCCTAGAAAAATTATAAAGTCAGGTTTTAATAGAAAGAGAAAAAGACAAGAGTGTGAATTTGACCGTTTTTTTCCAAGTGATGTGGGTAGAGTGCGAGATTGTCAACCATTTAGCATAATTAGCTTAGCTACAGACTGTTTGCCACTTTTTCACTAGCATTCAATGAATCAAGGAAAATAAATACCAAGATATTCATATATTTAACTTGTACTTGAACCTTTTACAACACTTAGCAACAGATGAGTCAGACAGCAGCAGCTCTATCCCAGATAGCAGCAGCCTTAGCCCTGATAGCAGCATATCCCCTCCCTCTTATCCCAGAGAAAAAGGTGAGCAACACTGTGTTCAAGCTACGTGGATTTTTCCTGTCTCTCTATTCTTTTTACAATTACACAACAAAAAACAATTTATTACTCACAGAAATTCAAAGAATCTTTATAAAATCTTTCATTAGCCCCTCTAGCAGTGAATGAAGTTGATTGGCAGCACTAAGACCCTCCTCCTGGTTCTGATTGGTTGTTTTTGGTCAGAACGGTGCATTACTTTAGACAGCAGTAGCAGCCCAACGCAACATTCATACTGATGGCAATAAAATAACCATAAATAATTGATGGCATTTTAGTTATAATGACACTTTCTTTGATACTTATGTGTGATTTTGATACACCTTACACTTACAGTAGCTGGACAAGCTAATAGTTCACATTAGTCAGGCTATCTGCACCAGCAGTCAGCTTCTTAACCGACACGAGACTCATAGCTGTTAAACTTCAGATTTAAATCAGTTATCAAATAGTACTCATAAGTGTCTCTCCTTTAATTTCCACTAGCATCACATTTGAGTTTTTTGACTCCATATCTTCTATGCTTCATAAAGAATATAAAAATCCCAATGAAGAAAAAAAGAACAGGAGCAGAGAAGCAGTTTTATTTTTCACAAGTTGCAAACAGTCTCTCAGAGTGAGCAAAATGACACTGATGGTTGTTCCATGTTCCTGGTGGTGGTGTTTATATATTCCATTCATGCCATGAACCCTACAACTTATAAATTCCCCACGACTTTGCAGGGTGCTACTCATATTTTTCCTCCCCCTCTCCTCTGAGTGTGTCCTCAGAAACTCTGTGCTATTAATAAAAAAAAAAAGGCACGGAGCCGAACGAGTAACTCACTGGAGCGCGTGTGCCTATTTCCAGCCTTCAAGAGTGCTTTATTATTCCTAGCTTCTTAGCTTTTTTTAGTGGTTGGGTTTCCATTAATAGCGCGGCGCTGTGCAGCGCGTGCCCGCGCGTTCACGCCGTTCACAGTTCTGCCTGGTGATGTGCCGGAGCAGAACTGTTTCATCCAGACTCTGCATGTGCATCACGGCTGAAGTGTGACTAAACAGACGGAGAAGGACTTTCTCTGTACGAGACGATTAAAATTTAGGGGAATGAACCATGGAGATTCAAAGAAAACGATGAAAATTTCGTACTTGAGTCATTGCTTAAACATATTTTCTCTTTTCAGGCTGAAGAAGCCGATGCCGCAGACTCCACCTTCTTCAGTCAAGGTATGACCAGGTAATTTGTCTTCTGTTCCAAAAGCCACTTAAGAACTTTAGTGCTTTTCACATCACCACTTTGTTGGGCAGTTTGAGTGGCTGATAACACAAAGACAACCCTGGAACATTAGCATGAAGAGAGCTCCCCAGTCATTATCAGAGCAGACTCTCACCTGAAGCGGAACGTCTCGTGATAAACATGACGAGGCGAGAACGATTGCTCCGTGAACCGTTTTCCCATTGCTTTGTACTCAGGAAGGTTCAGAGAACTGACCAGCCTCTTATCACGACCTGAGCTGCTTTTCCTACTTCCTGCCATTATCAGGCCCCCACACACACTCAAGCACACAAGCTCTGGACTTATTAACCCAGACGAAAACACAATAATTGGCAGCACACCAGCTACGTCTGTATACTATGATGGAGCTACAGTAGCAGACACTGAATAATAACAAGGATAAACTTTGACTCCCCGACAAGGCGGACAAGGAATCTGTTGTGACTTATTTGTTAAGGTTATCACGGTTAGAGCAAATGTCAAGGCATTGCTGCTTTCTTTACCAACCTGTCAAAGTTTTTTCTTTTGTTGAAATACTGTAAAAACACACAAGCTCAAAGAGGCAGGTCATGTGTGCACTTCAAGGTTTGTGCCCATTAACTCCTAGTAGCCCTCTGTTTAGATAAAAAGGTTAGGCAAATGTTGTTTGCAAAGTCAAATGACTAATATGTGAATAAAATCGTAAAGAAGGAACCATTTTAAACCCTCTGATAGCATGTCCTTATTTTCTACATGATGAAATGAAGCCAACTGATAAAAAAAAAACAGCTGGGGAGCTTACTGGAAAACTGGCAGGATGGACAGAGTTCAGATGAGGAAAGCAGAATGACCATTTGCCAACATTGCATCTTCCTGTAAAATTTGAGAGGAAGAGCCAACCAAATGGAAAAACTTTGAGGAGGTGCGAGTTCACGTAGATTATGACCCCAGGATCTTGCTGACTTGAAGAATGATTTCAGTTGTGAAATATGCCTCCCACTTCCAGATAAAAGTTAGATGTTTTTCTTTTGCTTTGTTTTCTTTATGTTTTTTTTTTTATAAAACAACACCATTTCAAAATTAACACCACAATTTAAGCATTGTACAAAACTCACACAATCATTTCAGAATGAAGCAAAATGTTATTATACAAGATGTGTCAGCAATCAAAGCGATAAACGCATTTAGTGTTTGCATCTTTATAGACAAAAAGTAAATGTTGCCAATTTTGCAAAAACAGGAGTGATTTTTCACAGCTCTGTAGGTCATTTGGGATTTAGTTTGCAGAAAATCATTCCAAACATCTTGCAGTAGGCTTGAGAAACCGATAGGAGTTTGCTAAAGTATTCACATACTTTGAACTCTTTCAGATTTTGTCCTTTACTTCAATGGGTGACCAGGTTTCGGTCCCCATTGTATGCGTCAGGAAAATGGTCCCCCAAAGTATGACAAACAAACAAACAAACACACACACAGCCAGAGCTTGTGTTTCCCATTGTCAAAAGTTGCTAATTATAGAAATCCCTGATTGTTGCATTGCTATCCCAGGTCAAAGGTGAACTGCTCTTTCTGTCCCATGGAAGAATCACAAAGACATTCTGCTGCAACTGATGATTTTCAGCTAATTTTGTCTCCATATGCAAATAAATAAATCTGTACATTCATTCTTCACTGACGGCGCAGGCTGTTTAGAGTGCGACGCGCTTTGAAAGTTCAAGGAGAAGATCCAACAACTCCAGCATTTATCTCTGACAAGAAGTCGAAGGGAATCAGAGCAGATTCCAGAGGGGGTAACGGGGGAAGACATCTCATCTAAATAAATGAGGATGAAGAGAAACAGTAATCGCTTAAGCCGTTATACATCACAGGCTATTAATCACCGACAACGCAAACCCCCGGCGCAGATCGGATACACTGAGATCCAATTAGCTCCCTCTGCTGCCTCTTCTGACCTCATCCGCCCTCCCCCTCATCCCGCCGTCCTCCAGGACGTCAGGATTAACGCGAGGGCATCCCCGAGCTTGGCGCTGTCAAAACATCGGCAGGAGATCTGACAGCGGAGCTTCACGCTCATGTATTCAGTAACCGGGATCCCATATTAGCCCCATGAGGGGGGGAGAAGAAAAAATCGCATCACAGGGCAAAACTTTTACCGTTAGAAGTGTTTGTACAGCTGCAGGCTCATACTTTCCTGGACTATTATCGTTTAACAAAAGCTCCAAGTCCTCTGTCAGCTCTGCCACAGACCACACACACACACACGCCTACTCAGACAGACACATACACTTTGTATGTGTGTGTGTGTAAAACACACACACATACAAAGTGTATCTGTGTGTGTTTTACACATACAAAGTGCAAAGCTGGACCCAAAAAGGAATCTTGAATTTAAGTTCATTTTGCTTTGTCAGTGTGATAAGCGCGCCTTTCATTCTCTCCGTCCGTTTGTCCAGCCACGATGTGGATCCTCTCGGCCATAAAAGCAACATTTTGCTTTGATTAGACTTTGTAGGTCTGCCAGGCCAATCATCCTTCCCTCGCTACTCCTATTAGCTCACGAAGCCAACATTTCCCAGGCGTATTCACGGTGGAGCAATTAGTGGGAAGGCCGCTTTTCACACAAATCAAAGTGGTGTTCATGGCTCTAATTGTCTCAACATCACTCTGGCAGTTTTAGAGCCTCAGTCCCAAACGATACGACCGTTGCTGAGGCTATTAACGATGGAAAATCTTCCATCCCAAACCAGACTGGTTCCGTTCACACTCGACCAAAACATATTGTTTAGTTTTGTATATCCAGTAATTCTTCAGTCAAGGCTAATTAACCGGTACGGGAGTCCAGGTTTATGTGTGTTGCATACAGGACCGGACTGGAACCCCTTTTAACGAGTCGATTAGCTCGTTAATCGATAACCTCCATCCCCAGTAGCTGCTGTTTAATGCTCGTGCTGTTCAGGTTTTCCAGTTTGTATGCTGAGTGCAGGAGTATATGTAGGCCACAGTCTGGTCACAGTGTGCAGGCACTTTCAGGAAGGTCTGACCAGATGGCCCAAGAACTGTTGACCTCGGCATTAATTACACAAGAGCGTCCTGCGGTGAGGCCCGACTCGAAGAGCTCACACCCTTCTCCTGTCTCTCTCTTCCCCCAGGTGATCAGCAGACGAGGACCTATCTGCACAGATGTTTAGAAGACGCCAAAATAAAGAGTGCCCGCCGTCCTTTTCTATATACTTTTTTTTTATTTTGTCATCACCGTTAGAATCCTCCTGCTCCTCTCGGGCTCCCTGCTGCTCTCGTTGGGTTTTCAACTCGGAACTGGAAAACGAGAGGAGCGTCTTGCGCTGCCTCGAACCTCCCCAGGCGGGGGAGTAGCTTTTTCGTCCCAAAGTCTGCGAAGATCCATGACTCTTCGGGATCCACGACGACGCAACCCCTCTGACTTTTTGATGCCATACTACTGAATGCTGACCATGAACCTGCCCTGTCTACCTGCCTGCCTGCCCGCCCAACAGCGCGTCTCTTATTTGCCCGTCTGCATCAAACCATCGACTGTTAGTCTGCACCAAGTGCCATAGCCTCATTTACATTCCTATAAACTTTGCACTGACCACCTACACTCACGACACCCTCACGACCTCCTCTCTGACTGCGTTTACATGCACACAACACCTTTTCCCCACACAAAACCCAGATTTTCCACTAATTATTCCGACCATGTTGTCCTGTCCACCTCGATCTCAGTGTTAACGTCACAGTTTACGTCACATTCGCAGTGTTCTGCTAACTGGTTACGCTGTGCATGTAAACAAAGCAGTCAGCCAAGAGCCAAAAAGAATAAAATAGGTGTTACTATTTGAAGGTCAGTAATCAGCCTTAAGAACAGGAGCTTTTCCCCCCACCTGCACACGTTTCCTTTGCCCTCATAGATGTTTTCCTTTGAGCTTTTAGCACTTAAAACGAGTATAGACAGTGCCAGAGAATGTGACAGATGTGAGAACTTTCTGCACATTATTACTTTTCTTTTTTTTTCGTTTGTGTGTATGTGTGTGTGTGTGTGTGTGTATGTACGCGCGTGTGTGTAATGTTGAAGTTTAATACTGGAAGTTGCTGCCAATGATTGTTTCAGAAGGATCATGATGCTGTGATCTGAAGCGAACACTGGATTCTTGTTTTGTTTTTTGTTATTTATTATATACATGCTTACATATGCTTCTCCCAAAAGAGAAATGGAATGCTACTCGTTGGACTTGGAAAAAAAAAAAAAAAAAAATATATATATATATATATATATATATATATATAAAATGAGGAGCTCCAGGGGAAAAAAAAGATTTTTTTCTTAGGAGAAAACCAACTGTTTTGTTATCCTTTACTGCCTTATCATCGAGCTGCTTTCCCTTTAGACGGCTGGCTTTCTGATGGCTGGTTATGAGTTTCTGGACAGAAAGAAAACCGGCCACACATGGACAGAGTCGCTTTTAATGAAGGGTTGCGGTCCGGTCCGGTCCTGGGTGCTGATACAATGACAGGCACTGTGAAGAGAGACCTGTCCCTCACATGAGGCTGTAGATATCTGATCCCCTCCCAACCCATATTTACAGGTAACACAGAGCTGGAGAGACAGTCATCAGCTAATTAGTGATCGAAATCAAAAAGAATTCAAGACAGGAACAGGAAAACTTTAGCATCAGGCATCTCTGACTTAAACACTTCCTGTTACTTAATTTTACCTGAATTTCATCTGTGAGGAAAATACCTTTTTATTTTTCTAGATCCATTCAGTGCTCCTAGGTCACGTTCAGTTTTGAGCACGTCTTTACTGAAAGGAAAAGAAAGCACTTTCCCGACCTCGAAGAGAACATGGGAAAAGGACGGGGCTGAGGTTCCCGTGGCGACGAGCGACTCTCCATGCGGGCCGGATCATTAGCTTTAGCTTCCCTTCAGCTGCATGGAGCTCTCTGAATGTGATTGTGTCCGGCCGGCCGTGTTTACACATCAACCTCTTAATGAACTAAGCTTCTTACCTTATGTTTTTACATTTTCTTGTCCTTTTTTGATGTTACCAAATGTTTTTTTAACTACTACTACAGATAAATATATATATATATAGAGAGAGAGAGAAAGGAAGAGAGAGCTATATCATGCAGTAACTTTAATATATTGTATAAATGATGGCTTGAATGCAATGTATTTATTTGTTTTGCTACCACAATGAAGAATATTCTATAAAGGGAAGTTTTATGGTTTGAATATACAACACTTTATTTTATTTTTTTTCTGTGTGTCATTTGGTTTTTAAACGCCAAGTAGTTTACTTTGTATGTATCACTATTAATCAACACAATACCTTTACACATCACTAAGTTAACATCCTGTTAACTGTGATCATTATTCAGACATCTCATATATATGAATATATATAGATAAACAGAACAAAATGCAATGTGATGGTTTTTAAAGCCGCCTCAGTGGAAGGATGCCATGCTATTTGTTAGCATTTGTTTTTTTTCTGTTAGAATAACCGATCAAACCATTTTGCACACTTTAATGTTCAGGGAATAATTTGCAAAAACATCCTGGCATCATTTTCACAACCTCTGTCGCAGATGTATGTGGCTTCATGCCTCCCATCCCCTCACCAAATCCCCAGTAAGTGCTGATTTTTTTAATTTTTTTATTTTTTGAGCTGTCATACTACAAACGAAGAGAATGGCTCACGAACCGAGTTTCACTTTGCCAAAAAACCCAGTTGATTTTTTTTCTTTTTCTTTTTATTGGCCTGTTGCATTGACTTATGCTACGTTAATAATCACTGAGGTGATGTATTAAGTGTGTGCTGTTTCTTGTTATACAAGAATTCTGTACAAAGCGACTTATTTCTGATCTTGAGCAGAAAACAGATTTTATTTTTGTTTTTAGTCAGTAGAGCTACATGTTGAGGAATTCAGAGGATTTAACTTTAGAAAATGAACTGTGATGATCTTCCCCTCGCCCCCCTCCAGGGGGGGCATGTTTGGGGACTTGTTGATTTAAAAGAAAAACATTGTAAAAAAAAAAAGAAAAAAAAGGGGAAAAATAGTGTAAATCAAATAAACTTATTTAATCACTTCATTCCAACGTGTGGTATGTGTTTGTTTACTGCTTTTACAAGGAGGGGATCCATTAGTTCCTTTGTTTTCTATGAATGCTTAATCCTTGCACAGTCCCAGAAAAGATTATAATTATCTAATTAAAGGGACTTTAATATTTTGTTTATTTCCATCAATGAGAACCTGATATTACGCCAGCATTCCCCGCCACCCGAACCTTAGCAAGCTTTTGAACATGACAACAAATGAAACGGGAATCAAAGTGGAAAAATAAAAGCCTCAAATTGCCCTTCATTACACCTTATTAAAGCGATACGACATCATAACTGCTTGGACGTGATATTTGGTAGGATGCTATATCTCAAGTATACGTGTTCTGGATTTGACCAGCTGCCTTTAACGTTCGTGCCTAATAGTGATAATAAAGGTTGGGACTTTTTGTACTGGTATCACAATTACATCCATCTATGCTTGTTGGTCCTGTTCTTGGTTGGGTTGTTCTGAGGCTGCCTAAAGAAAACATTTTGAAAACTGCTTTTTAAATTGACTCGGGGTGTTTTTTTCTGACATTAAGTGTGTTTGTATATCACATTTCAGCTCAAAGTGCTTTACACCATAAAAACAACGCAGTAACAAAGTGAAACAAGAAAAAAATCATCTACATAATAATATCAATTGATGTTCCAGTTGTTATCAATCAAAGGAAATTCTATAAACAGGTGGGATTTAGCATTGATTTGTTTTCTGGAAGTTTGTTGTAGATTTTTGCTGCATAGAAGCTGATTGCTTCTTCCCCATGTTTGGTTTTGATTCTGGGGATGCAGAGCAGAATCAGAATCACAAGACCTGAGTGGCCTGGCAGGTCGACACAACAACCATTGCATGTTTTATCACCTGAGTAAATCTAAAGGGATCAAAAACCGACCTAATGTAGTCATTCATTTGATTCAAACACTCCTTCACAATGTCGCATTTTGTTCGCATCACCCTCAGAGTTTCATGCTTTGAGTCGAGAGGAGTCAGTTCAAAGCTGTTCCAACTATTTCATTTCAAATAAACGCCACTTTTCGAGAACTGAATCCCATTTACTTCTTCCTGGGCTCATCTTTTTCTTCACAGGTTTATAAAGACCAAACTTTTTTTTTTTATTGCAGCGAGAGAAAGTCGGAGTTTATCCCTGAATGAGCTACCGTATTATTGAGGTTTAGTCAGGCAAGCCTATGTTGAGCTCAGTTTATAAAGCCACCATAAAGCCCCTGAGTGGTTTACAGGACACAACAGACACAGGGCCTCCATCCATGCTGAAGACGCAGACAAAAGAGCTAATATTTACCTTCACAGGAAGTTTGGAAGTCCTCCGACAAAAGGGCCTTTTTGTTCCAACGCTCATTAGAGAGAGCATAGACGTGCATTTACGGCTAATAACCGCTAATGGATGCGTCTATGACTAGGCTGCGCAAACACATATAGTAAGCACACACTGGGTTTGTGCCAAAAGGTTCAACGAGTTGGCAAGCAGGCCTTTCATTTACCTGAGCCCTGTGTTCATCTTTAAGGGGAAGATGATTATACGAGTCAAAAGAAGTAGAAGAAGAAGTACTCGGCGGGAAAACGACCCAGGGAGACCAACACCCTGTTCCCCATAAACAGGACAAAATGTCCCTCAGTTGTCAGATGCTCCAATCAGCAACACTTACTTATGCTGCAGGCAGGAAACGCAGGGGCGTAGACAGGAAAAGGGGAGCCATTCTAGCAGGAACTGGAGTTTTCATGTGCACTTTGCCACTTTTAAATCACAGAGGACAAACTCTGTAGAACATGCAGGCTAAATTATGGAGACATGGGAAAAAAATTTAAAAAAATACCTGCTGGAGGACGTGAAGCTTGGAAATGTCAGTCGGTTTTAAAGTTTCAATGGCGTATTGTTTAGGAGTCTTTAATGTCAGTGCACATGTTCAGGCACGCCTGCCCTGCTGCAGTCCCACTTATTGAGCTGATGGAGGAAAAATACCTCTTTGACCTCATTTAACTCCCTTGATTTATTCACTGTAGCATAGCTGCTACACTTAAAGGGGCAGTATGTGTTTTCCAGGTACATAGTGCTATTTTATATCACAATCAAGTCACTGTGTTATATAAAAAAAAAATGCTGTACATATCAAATATGATTTAAAAGGAATTAATTTAATGTAATTTAATGTCTTGAAATTGGGCCTCTGTCTCTTTAAAAACTCCTTAATCTTTTTGAAACTCTGCCTTCAGCAAGTCACCACAACATGGCTCCTCTGTTAACCCTTTAAAGACTTTGCTTAGCTCCTATAGTGAGCTCAGCAGATGCATAGTTTGACCAGGTGTTTGCTAATTGCTGCTGGCTAGTCTTAAGGAGCTGAGTGGGGGAGGGCAGAACCTTTTTTTATAAATGATCTCTGATATGTGTATTCTCTATCCAATCTGACTGAACTGTTTCCAATAAAGGAGAGACATTATTTTCAGCATTTGTTCATAGCTGGTAGAGACCCGAAAACACTTGAGGTTTTAGACAAAGGTAGTTCTATAAACACATCTGGAAGTAAAATGTACTAATTTGTAAATTGTAAAAATGTGAACAATGTTTAAACATCTTGCATACTTTTAACATCTTACCCCCTCACCACCTTGTAAATGTTCAAAGGTTCATTGTAACTATATAAGCGACCATATATAGCAACGAGTGGTGACTGATTAAAACATGAGAAGGCTTGTGAAGGCTTAAATTAAAATGGCTCCTGCCTAACAAACACTCTGACAGTGCTGTCAACATGAGCTCATTAGGATTTTTATGACACCATAAATTTATGTTGTGGAAACACGTACAAAATGAACTTTTCTGACTTCATAATAGCAGTCTGTCAGCAGGCATAAATCAATGCTGCTCAGAGATCTTCATTCAAGATGTTCTAAGAGAGAAAGCAGTGCAACCCGACCCGTCTGAAAAGAAATGGAGGATAACAGAGAGACGAAAGAGAAGAACACATGAAATCACACCTTCAGTGTTCGTCTCTCACCTTCCAGCCCACCTCACACTGCAAGCCGCTGCTACCTTTACCATAGCAGTTATAGGAGAAGCTGGCACCAAAAGATAAATAAATAACATCTAAAGTCTACTGAAAATCTTTCTGGAGGGAATAAATTAACATTAGCATTTTGTGAGGTTTTTTCATAAGGTGCTAACATTTGTAGCATTTGATATATAAACCAAATTAGCATTAGCTTACTTTGTAGTTGATGGGCTACAAAGTAAAGAAAAACAAAATATCTTATATAGTTTTTTTTCTCATCTCATTAGCAACACCAAACTCAATTTAAAGAGGAAAAATTGAAAATGAATTAAAATATACATTAGTTTGTTAATTTGTGGCCATACTTTTATAGGCACAGGCGGTCCTAGCCTGTTTGGCGAATCTGTGGATGCATCTAAAGATTAAGGTGATGGATAGATGGCTGTTGGATCTCAAAGACTTTAGGATCATCACAAGTAATGTCAAAATATCAGGAGAAACGGGCAAGAAAAACCCAGTTCCTTCAGACTAGCAGCTGCAACAATTAGCACAAATCTGGCGTACCTGCCCCATCAAACAGCCCAAACCCGAGGAGTCGATCTGCAACTCACAGCTGCCGGTTTTTGTGTTGAACTGGTTATAGTTTGTTTAAGAACAACTTCCTGTTGACAGAACGTAATTAATAATATGCACATTTTCAAGAAAAAAGTAAAATTTCAGGTTTTTTATTTCAATGAACATTTCTGATCCAATTCTCCGTGTTTGCAGTCAGTCCACACTGCAGAGTGAGCAAATGAGGATGTGAGCTGACATACCAGCCCTGCTGTTGTCGTATATCAGTTTGTTTTTAACCAACAGGGTTGAACTTGAATGCATTAGGCTCAGTAAGAAAATTGAAAAACTGATATTAAATCTCACACTCAAGGCTGCCAGTGCATTTGAGGGTTGGGGAGGGAGGTGGGTGGTGGAAGCAAACATAGTTTATTGTGTAGATTGAGGTGTACTATCTGCATGTCGAGCCATTCGGCCACTGCCATTGGAAGAGGTCAACATAAACACAACAAATCAAACACAGCTGTCATCAGATGATGAAGGAATACGATCAACTTGCCCGTTACAACACTGCAGGATTCTTTGGCCATGAGCTGCCATTATGGATGGATTGGATGGATGGAATCAGTACCACCAGAGTTTGAAAATTAATAACCACATGTTATGTTCTTTTCCTGTATTCTACTTTTCAATGAAAAAATATTTCCTCTCATTTGCTGGAAGTGCTTTTTTTTGTCTACATGCTGAAAAACTGATTATCCAGTGAATGGACTTTCCACAGACACATGTCTTCATAATACAATCACTGGAGACGCACTCACTGCATCCACATATTTGTCTTATAGGAAATAGATTTTTAGGGATTTTAATTTTAACAAAATGCCACATTTAGCTGGTCTCTATTGATTTGAAAAAAATTATAAAATTAAATAAATAAAAACAGTGTAACGTCCAATGGGGTAAATACTTTGTATAGGCGCTGTATTTAAGAACTGGCATCCCTAAATGAAATGAAACATACCATACCATACCCTACCATACCATGCCATACCATACCATGCCATGCCATAACATACCATACCAACTTTATTTATAAAGCACTTTAAAAAACAACTACAGCTGATATAAAGTGCTGTACATTAAAACACAGCATAACAATGTAAATTAAAAAAAATAAAAACTCAGTTTAAAAACAAAACATACAATTTAAAACTAGATCCCACTGGTGTTAAAGGTCTATGTAAAATAAATGGGTTTTAAGACGAACTTTAAAAATGGACAGTGAAGGGGCCTCTGACCTGCAAAGTCAAGTTGTTCCATAATTTAGGACTCACATGCAGATATAGCATGGGACCCATGTAAAAGGAAAAAGAAAGAAAAATGTAATTAATATTTTAGCTAATAAAACTTTACTGAAAACTGAAACCAAAGCTAATAATAATAATAATAATAATAATAATAATAATAATAATAATAATAATAATAATATTAATAATAATAATAACTTGGGCAACTCAAACAACAAAAAAATACATTAAGAGGCAACAGACTTTTACTAGGTGTTGCTCTTCTGGTTTTTGAGAATCTTTCTTTTCTTGAAGCATCAGCACTTTAATTTCAACTTTTAAAATATGGCCTAGAATTTTGTAAGTGTCCTTTTTCTGGACGCTGGATGTTACAACAATGAGCTCAGAATCCACAATGCCATTCATTTGATTTCTCGTACTGACTAACTCAGAGCATTTAATCTGAACTGACTGCAGCGGTTCCTGTTGTGCGCCACGGTGGATTCAGGGCCCTGAACGGAGCCCGTTAGCGCTACGAATAGCATCGTTTTCTGAATTAACCATGAGCGAACGCCCGAGTTAGCAAACACTGAATCGTGCTGCTTGGTCTCAGCTGCTATGTTTAGCTCAGACGTGTCCATTTTTAGCACCGCTGTTCCCACGGCAGCGTGAAGCGACTCGGAGAACGTTCCAGAAGGTTAGCCGAGCGTGTCTCCGCGTGCGTGACGGTTAACGTTCCTGTGTCCCGCACGTGAAGCAGCTCCAGGCACAGAGGGACAAAAGCGTCTTCGTGAATGGCGTAAAGATAAAGCTTTTATGAATGGAGCCACAAAGGACAGTATGTTCACGATAATAAATGTTTGTCTTCTTCAAAGTTAACCAGAACCCAGGAAAACAACACAGCAGCAACTCCGACCACTTTCTACAGCAGAGACTGAACTCGTTTCTGCTTCTGAAGAGATATTTGAGTCCTGGAAGTATTCAGCAGTACTATATCGGCAATAAAAGCTTTTCTCCCAACTCTGTTACCGCCATTTCTACATTTTACAGCTTAGAATGAAATTTAAAAGAAAAATCATATGCCTGTTTGAATCATCCCTACGAAGGTTAGGACACTTTAAAACACTGAATAAAACTCTAGCATGAATGTGTTCAAAGGCAACACGTCAAACACAATACTTTATGTTGCAAAAAATGGAAAATAATCATGAAAAAACACTCAAAATATCAGATGTGCAAAATATCAGATGTGCTGTGAACTTTCATAAGTCCGGATGATTCTTGTGTACAACCTGCTAATGCCTGAAGGTGAGAGATGAAGATCTTGGTTTCTGAAGACATGAGAAGTGATCTCAAGAAGCTAAAACTGAATAATCAGACTTGAATCCCAAATTTAATGGCTTTCGATTTGACTTGAGAAAATCACAAAAAATCGTTGTACTTACTTGACTTGGACTTCCACAGCAATGTCTTGTGACTTGAATTGGACTCTCACCCTTTACTTGAAAAGACATGATACCAGCGTTTACACACACACACACACACACACACACACACACACACACACACACACACACACACACACACACACACACACACACATCTAAATCTACAGTTACTGTTCTTTTAGCCTGAAACATAACCATGATTAAAATGAACTTGATCACGAAATTCATTTTTATACCTTTGTTATACCTTATTGTTGAGCATAATTCAGATTTTTTTTAAAAATTATTATTATATTTATCAGGCTTTTTTAATTATTTTCTAAATTTATTGGATGCTTCATCCTTTTTAATAGTTCCTGTAAAAAAAAAAGCGTAATTTGGTCCTATTTTCAGACGGTTGTGAATCTTGCTTCCTCTTGGTGGCTGGTTGCTCCTTTTAAACCCTTTTAAGTGTAAAATATAAAACGACTGATTAAATCACATAATTGGTCAAATGACTCCTTTATGACTTGAGTTTTTGATTGACCTTTTGTGACAAAAGCTTTAACTAAAAGCAGAGTATGTGGGTAACGGAGGCCTTTCTTTCACGCTCTGCTCTTTGTTCTCACTTTCCTAAACCCAATAGAGCAACAATAAATATATACATCAAGAAAGCGGATATCACAATCACACATCATGGGTTATTAATTCAGAAAAATCTGCCTTCTATGAACAAGGAGTTGTTATTCATAATGACATGGAGGCCTGATGCACTTCCATTCACCTCTGATTTGACCACACACACCACCTTTGCACATATGGCAGAAAGAAGAAAAAAAAACCTTAACAAAGGTTTATTTTTTCTCCCAGATAGAGGAGATACATACCACATTCCATATGGAGTTTAAACCCTAAAGCCCTTTTTAAAGATAATGACATCACAGCAGAAAATGTGGCAAGGGAGACATAAATAAACATGGGCTGAGTAGAACGAACATATGTGAAAGTGAGAAATGAATCCTGTTACGAGGAATCCTTGTTCTTTTTTTGTGCCTGTGAAAGGAAGCCGAGTTAGTTCTTGGTTCCCTCTCCAAACCGAAAGGTCATATCAATGTGATCGGGGTCAAATGGAAATCAGAGTGACACTGGCTTTAATAGGGATTACTGCTAACTAACACAAGATCTGACTGACATCTTGTGCTTCAATGCTACTACTGACTGAACATTAGACACAATTCCAGCAAAAGCCAGTATATGAACTGCTTTAACAGCAGGCTTGTCACTCTCAGTGCTGTACCTTAAAAAAGACTAAACCAAACTGTATTTCACATTGTGAAATGGAAGGAGAACAATACATGGATTTAAAATGTGACTAAAATTAGATTCAGAGGCTTCAGTCCTCAATGCAGTCTATTGGCTAGGGCCATCTGTTGTACATACTAAATATTTATAAAATGTCACTATATTTAGTGGTTTATTTTTCAAGTAAGCGTTTAGTAAACTTTTAAAAATTCTATTTTGAGCATAAAATGTACACAAAATGTCTTTATAAGCATATTGTTTCTCTTACTGTTTTCTTTGTTTCAAAACTATCTGCTACCTTTTGTTTATCTGTCACATAAAATCTGTTCTGGAAGCCGCTGTGATCTCACTGCACCCCAAATCCAGGTTGAAGGCTGAATCAATCTGCTTATCCTAGCTGTTCCTGACAATAACTCTGATCAATAACATTGATCCCCAAGTCGATTCACTTCCTGAGTGGCGGTATTAGATGTGAATGGGCACATTTAGCTGATGACATTCATAGAGAGAGGCTCTCTGTGTGCTGTGTGGAGAACCTGGCTGCTTGTTTGTGATTAAAAATGACCGTCAGGGCAGCTGTGCCCCTCTTCTGGCTTCTCTTATCTGCAGAACATTCGCTGTTGACAACCAATTTCTGTTGGCTGAAGTGCCGCAGCGTGTCTTTTCAGCCGGAGTTGGACAGCAGGCAAAATGGCACGGAGTGTCTGTATGTTGTGCAGCCTCACAGCCTGTGGACAGTCTGAGCGCAGACAAACTGTGGGAGCTCATCCAAGAAGAGCCTGAGGGGCAGAGCGGAGTGTGATCTGTAAATAATGATCTGGATTCACACTGACAATTACAAAAAATCAAAAACAGAAGAGCTCATGTCTGTTAAGACCGCAGAGGGAAATGATGCAACCCTTATTAAATTCTGATTAAGATGTCTGATTTTTAACGGAACACTTAACAATTTATAAATTGAGAGTTCCAGCGAGAGAAACTGGTAACGGCTAAAAACCACAGTGAATCCATCCTCATCACATTAAGCCAACTGAGCCCGCAGGAAGTACGAGCACTGAATCCATCAGATGGGACAGGAAACCAGCAGCCGAGTGGAGTCTTGAGGGGGTTAGGGGAAAAAAAGATGGAGGTTTATGGGATGCAGGGAGTGGGATTATTCACTAAATATTAAATATTCATCATCATGTGTGAGATAATCGTGACAGAGCTCCTAAATCTTATGAAGTCAAAGCTAACTGCTGCTGAGCGAAGGCAGGAAATCAGCCTCTTTTATTAAACTCTAGTTTCACGATAAAGCAGTTTATTAAAAATCTCATTTCCCATTAGAGAGATTACAATTTTTTCATTTATGTGTTTTTATATAATATTTTGCTATTTTTTTGTTCTGAAAAAATGAGGTCCCTTTTTCTTGGCTATAGACAAGATGGGGGCTATTTCAGTTCACACTGACACGATACAGAACATGAAACTAGGGGACAAATAAGAATTTCTGACTTCGTACTGCACCTTGTTGTTCAGGCATAACATGAACAGTTTGAGTCGTCTGCGCACGACTCAAACTTTTGCCTGACAATAGTCTCGCGAGAAAAAAAAAATAGTGCTTCTATGGCAAGATTAAAGTCACTTAAAACCAGCTTGCATTATTTAAATGAATTTCATGCATTTTAATATTAGTACATGAATCTAAGATTGTTTTTACGGATGTCTAGACACGATGTGATTAGATGATTAAAAATAATTCCAGCGGCTTGTAATTCATTTTAACTGGTTCATTCAAATATAATGGAACCAATCAGTTTGCCGTTTCACCCGTTTAGTGGAATGGTTACAAGTGAGCTTAGAGCTCCCTCTTGTGGTAGTTTCTTTTTCTACTATCACAACATTTAAAATGTTTTAATTCTAATAGAAAATATGCGACCAAAAGACATATAATTATAATATTAGTTAATACTTTCAGTTAGATGGATTTACAGGAATGTTGTAGTTTGAAGGTAGGGCGTATAGTATATAAATCTGTTATTCCTCCTTTTTTTCAGACACAATAAACAGAGGTGTGTAATGGCAGTGTTATCACACAATATGCTACCCTTAAGTACTTCTTTAACTTCTAAAATTCAAAGGATTTATAGTTTTTCTTGAAGAGGACTTCAATATCCCACAATTGTTTATTTGCAAACCCAAAATATATATTTAATATAATAATGCAATCTCTGATTTCTAGCTTTAAAGATAGAAATGAGAAACATTGATCATAAAACCTGTTTTAATTTTTTTGTCAAAAAAAATCCAAAGACAGGATTCACAGAATAAACACAAAATGAATGAATATCAGAGGAACAAGGCATTAATTTTACATGTCATTCAAAATAAGGCCAAATTTTCACATGAATTCCACCTCCGACAGCTGCAACATTTAAGCAAAATTGAGGGACATTCACAGATTCATTTCCTGTTTTTATAGAAGAAAAACAATAGAATTCAACCAGACTAACTATGGACAACAAAAAAACACTTCGGGTAGACTCCATTATGACGTATCCATGGTAGCCGTTTCTGAAATGAGAAAACAAAAAGAACATCAAAAATTTACTTGTCAGAAGTTGAACTTGCAACAAGACTTTATTAGCAGACCGAATGGGCTTAACTCTGCTGTAATCGCTTCTTTATTGAGTCTTTTGACTCATAGTAAAGAAGAGTAAAATTTCTTCAAGAATGTAACGATCTTAAGAGTGTGAAAATGCCTTGTATCAAAGCTTTAATCTGAAGGTGTGGTGAACCGATGGAGCTTCCGCACAAACAAACTCACGCGTTTCATTGAAGAGGAAGGAATCCTGGTACTCCTTCATGTACTGGGAGGACCTGGCCTCATCCAGGAACAGAGAGTAAACCCTCTTGATGTCCTCCACTTGGACCTCCGTCCCCTGAGGAAAGCAAGAGGCGATCATCACCAAAGACCTCACACGCAATTTAGCATCACAAACAGATGAGGATCATTTCCTCTGGCTTCAGCTGAGCCTACCTTGCGTTTGCGACACACCAGCCCTGCTGTGCTGATCAGCTGGATGGCGTAGCGCAGCGACGTCTCCATGCCGATCCGAGTGAGGACCGTGTGGGCCTCCTCGCTCAGCTCCACATCCTCTTCCTCGCACCTGAGAACAGGAAAAAAACACTCGGGTTCCACGTCGGATTCTTCTCGAAACGACCTCTGCGAGCGGAAGGCCGGGTGAAGAACCCTCACCGGATCTTTAGGATCTGCCTCGTCTCTTTCTCTGTGTACGGTGAGGTGGTGATGATGAGCATCCGGTCCAGGAGGTCGATGGGGATGCCGTGAGGGCTCTGGTAGTTTGTTCCACGGATTCTGCGTGAAGATTAAAAGTAAGCGCAGGTTCACGTTTTCATTAACTTTAAGCGGTTCTTTTTTTTTTCCTTGGGTTTGTGTCAACAGTACTTAGTGATGCCTCTGTTGGTCGCCATGATGAGAACCGGGGACAGGTCGGTCTCCAGTGCGCGGTTCAGGAAGGAGAAGCACTCCATGTCCAGCATGTGGACCTCGTCGATAAACAACACCTGAACAGACGGGGGGGACGTTTAGCTTAACCGCGTTAAGCTAAACAAGCAGAGGAAGAACAGTCGAGGGACACACTTACCCCGGGAATAATCTCCGCCTTTCCCTCTTCTCTCCACTCACACACTTTGGCGTTAATCTGCTCGCGGACCTCCGACTTGATCTCCCCCGTGTCTCCGGAGAAGAGAGCCAGGAAGCCTTGCGTGCGGCTGTTGATGACGTCGATCTCGTGGAGCGACACCGTGTGAACCACCTCCTTCCTCTTCTGCAGCTCTCCCTCGGGACACTGGACAAACTTTGTCTGGGAAAACAAAGAAAACTGACTTTTATATCCCAACACTTGTGGAACTAATAATATAGGAGACGTCTTTACCACCTTTATCAAGGTATCTTCACACAAGGCCAAATTTAAGACTTAAGACTATTTTTAATGCCAGCTTGAATGAAATTTAAGACCAAAAAAGCTATAAATGTAGGGGAAAGTTGGGGGATCCTGCCAACTTGCATGGCTTGGCAACAGAAAGTGAGTTAGTGGCAAAAATAAACGTTGTCCCAACGACTGGCGATAGATTTGCACTGACTTACCCAAGAGAGACGCAAAGAATTAAAAAAAAAAGCTAGCTAGCTATCAAGGTTATCTAAACAGCTAAGTGCCGACCTCCTCCAGTCATACAAGGCAATGAAAATGTTTTCATGCACCTAAAGTCTCTTACAGAGATTTTAGTGGAACATACCTGAGCTCCCATAGCATCGTAGTCTCTGGCTCTAGTGAAAGAGCGCCCCAACTTGGTGATCTTCCCTGTGGCTTTGTCAAGGGTGATGACATCTCTAGGAAGAACAGAAACACAGAATATTTGTGTGTTTTAGCTGAGTATGTGTTATAGTAGAATCCTGGACAACAAAAAATACAAAATAGGAACTTACCCAGCTTGTACTTTCTCTTTGCTTAGACTTTCAATCATCTTGTTGCCCAAATCATATATAGTCTCCATTTCAGTAGTCTTTAGCGTCAGCTTGCCCACTTTTGCACCCTGATCAAAACATGTCAACCTTCAGTCATTTTTGGTTTTTAATCCTCCTTAAACACATCATGCACACCTTCTAACGTCACAAATACATAGGGCACCATGAAATACATTCCATTATTTTACAAATGTAGGTTTTGTCCTTAATAAAATTATACTTTTTCCATTTTTATTTTTTTTAAATTCTGTTTTGATCATATTATTTCACTGCTAACCAGTCTATTCTGTCTTTGATAGGCAGAGTGGAGCCCTGAAAAACCAGGTAACAGCAGGTACTGGAGCTGCAAATACTTCAGAAACAACTGAATATTCTTTCCTTCTCGCCAATATCAACTAATTCCGTATTTTATTACGAATTTCATAATAAACTACAGTGCGTGGATTTAGGAAGTAATGAAAAAGCAGCTCACCGTTCCAGTGGCAGGTCTATCAATCTGGATCTCCACCACCTCCCCCTCAATGATCTCCGTCTCCTCCCTGGCAATAAACAATTCTGCTTATTCATTTCATTCAGAAACAATACTGCTCACAGATCTGTTACTGTAGCGATTCCCTCACTTGATTCTCACTCCGATTGCCTTTCTAAAAGCTTGGCTCAGTGCCTCCGTCTTGCTCATTTCCAGGGAGAAGATCTCACTCCCGGCCAGAGCCGTGAAGGGCGTGTCGGCCCCCAGCGACTGTGCTATTCCTACAAAGGAGGACCAATACAGTCGATATGGAACGAAAATGCAACCTGAGCAATTTACATCAATGCAAGTGGAAAATAACACTTTCTCTAAAGGAAGATGCTGCGTGCTGGAAAGCCGCCAGTGGACTTCTTACCCATAGCGATGGCAGTTTTTCCTGTGCCAGGTTGGCCGGCGATCAGTACCGCCCTGCCAGCAATGTGGCCGTCTTTAATCATCTCCAGGATGACCCCTGCTGCACGACGGGCGGCCAGCTGGCCGACCAGTCCCTGAGACACCTGCAGGTGGACACTAGCGGGTCACCTTCAGCACAAACTCAGCACATTTCAATACACTCCTGCACCACTGGCAAAGTCAGGGTCTTACAGCTTAAGGAAAGTTAATACAAGACTTTAGACTTTTCATAATGTCACTTGAAATAGTTTTTATTACCAACTTAACATTAAAACACACACACAAAAAACTCAAGTTACCAACAATTTCAGGATTTTTTTGTTCCAATGTTAATGTTTCAAATTTTGAAACCAATTAAAAAAAAAGATTTAAGACATTTTAATACCAAATAACACTTTTATATATTTTTAGATCCATTAACTCAATGCCTATTGAGACATTTTAAGGATCCACAGGAACCCTTAAAATAATTAGTGATTATATGTTATATGAACAAAAACAATACCTAAGGGACCACAGGCAAAAAAATTCACATAACTTTTACTACAAAAAGACAAAATGATCAACTGCAATAAAACAGCTTAAAGTCGAGAATTTGATTAGGAGCAGCTACCTGAACGGTAGAAAACAATCTTAACCAATCAGAGCCTATGAAAAGCCACACATAGGCTATACATGAAAATGGCTTCGCTAAAGACCATCTCGTATAAAAAATAGAAGAAAAAAAACAGCTCCTCCGTTCACAGTTTAAAGAGAAAGTCCAACCAATCCAAAACTCAAGGCTCTGTCCTACCTGTCTTGGCTCCAAAGCATCATCCAGTCCCAGGCCGCGGATGTGAGAATGAGCCCCTAGAACACATGGTGACGAGAAAGACGATGTCAGATACACTTGGAAGGGTACATTAGATTAAGAGTGCAAAGAAAATCTGGAGTCCTACCGATTCGCTCAATCCGTGTGATGTCACGAACCTCTGGAACCCTTGCACTCGCCATCTGCAACGATGGAAAAATCGGGAAAGAGATTAAATATAGCAAAGTTGAAAAATAATCACATTTACACCTGTAGAGTCTAAATGTAGTTTTCATTGTTCTAAATATGAACACATTTAGAAGGGATGGTTGATATTTTATATACTGTTAACTGGTAATCTTTACCAGCCAGAGAGCCAATTATAATAACAGCTTTCAGTAATTAGTTATAAAAGATTTAATAAATTAGTTACTTTCAAAAAAGATTATTACCAATATATGGAGAGGAATAAGCACATCTAATTCCAATAGCAGCTAATACTGGGTTAGCAAAACAGACTTTTTTCGTCAACTGTGTCTTCACAAAATAGCTCGAGTTAAAGCCAGTTTGGATGGAGTGCTGGTGAAAATCAATTTTCAAGTTTTGTCACAGATTATCCATTGGATTTAGATCTCCAGAATGTCCCACAGCAAGAGTCTTCAGTCAGAGGGTTCTTCAGATTCACTGCAAGACTGACTGCTACAGGAGATCCTTCCTTCACCACCCACAAGTCTTTTAAGATACTTGGATGATACCAGTTGCAACACTTAACTGCTCTTTGAGTTGAATTAAGTACTTTTGAATTTGAAATTAATTGTAGTTCTGGCTTTATGGTGAGGGTTGTTATTTTTCAAAGTCTAATGGAGTAGAAGAGACAAAGATTGCTATTCAACGTGTAAGCTTTCTTACTCACCAGGAAGCCACAATGATAGTTAAAATCACAACACGTCACAATATAAATACGAAATTATCAACAAAAAACAGAGTAAGCTGTCAAATATTCAAGAATACGTTAGAAAGGTTTGTTGTGTTCTGTTGGTTGTCATAGTGACAGTTGTAACACATGCTGCAACAGTCTCAACCCGTAAGCTAACATGAAACATTTAATTTAATATTTTTAGTTTTAAGAGACAAACAACTGAAAGTTGACGGAGAATTATAATTGGTTACATTCTAAAGATGTGCTAAAAAGCTGCGTTCACTCTTCAGATGGGTATTTGGGACTTGAATAAATATACTCGATGCTAACGTAGCTAATGTTATGCTAGCGAATTAGCTTACGGCATTCATAGCTCTCTATAAAAGTAAAACGCCACAATGTAGTAAAATAAGGAACCCTCACTGGCCCTCGTAACAAATCTTTCACTTTTTGTACATATGCAACTATATTCGTGTATAAAAAAAGTAAAATAATAAGACAAACTATTCTACCGGTTTTCAGTAAAACGTGTGGACTCACCTCCGCAACCACACTAAACGTGAGAATGCAGCGGCGCTTTTTCGGAAGATGTACCGCCTTAATGTGTCCGGAGGGAAACAAGTTTTAATTTTCAGTTCCTATACGTTTTACGGCGTTGCCCTCGCTACAAACCGACGTGGTGAGAAATACTAGAAGGGAAACTGAGAACAACGCACTTATTCTCCCAAAACCTTCTTTTTAAGGTAGGCGCTCTACAAATTTTTATTCATATTTATGAATAACTCCGTGAAATATGAATGAGACTCGAACAATTGTAACAGGAATGTCATATTTGGAATATTTCTCTTCACCTCGAGACTTATTTAAGAAAAAAAGAAAGAAAAAAATACCGCTCATAATGTATTAAGCTTTAAAGCATCGGTTTCCTACCGCTGGTTGCTGGTTGCGTTAATTTATTTTTGATTTGTTTGACAATTCTTTGTATAACGCCACACACATAAAAGTGTCAAACCCATATAAAACAGTTAATGTTGCTTTTCCTTTCAAATCTAACCAGATTTTAGTTTTGTTTCGCCATACAATGTAGCTACAATATAATTCCACATTTTCTATGTTTTTATCCGGAGTGGTTAAAGTTATTTGTTTTTAATCTGATTATGTAATGGAGATTACACGTTCCCCTCTACCACCCAGCCACGGATATTAGAAAACAAATATTTCTGTGTGGAGACCAGGCGGGTGGGGTGATTGCGTGGTACAGGAAGGAAGGAAGTCTGTCGCAGCTAATCCCACTGAAGGTCTGCGTGTTTCTAAAGGCATATTTGCAGTGTTTTACTTTTGTCCAGAAAATCTTGAATGCATCCCAACAGTCTGATGGAAAAATAAAACTCTGCTTGCAGTGCTGTACACATGTCTCCACCAGAGGTTGCAACACTCAAGAGTTAAATGAATGGAACTTGCCTCTCAAAGACAGTACATCATCCACAAATGTAAAAGTTTTGGGGTGAATAATTAACACAACTTTTGTAGTGAAAAGAAAAAGATATATTGTTTTGCACATTTTTTTTGCCACACAAAAATCTGAAAAATGTGGCATTGTGTGCTGCTGATTGCTTTCAGAAGTGTCTTAACTGCTTAACATAATCCACCTGTATACCTCCAAGGACAGCACACTGGTCAGGGATACAATTGTGGGAGAGTTTGAAGTGGGAGTAGGTTTTTAAATAATATCTAAGGCTTTAAGTATGTCATGATCGCTGCAGCATGTTCAGTCCTTCACATAAAAAATTAAAGAGCTATGGTACAACTACAAATCTTATGAAAAATGTCAGCTGGGGTTCAGAAGTGCTCACTGTTTTTCCTGCACATATAAGCCAACATTTTATTCCTCACAAAAACATGGAAAACCTCAATTTAAGGAAGCAGATAAATTGAGAATGCAACATTAAAGCAAACTTCATATCCTGACTAAAATCTAGAGAAATGTTTTCATATCCTTACTGTTTTCAACGTCAACCCCTTAGGGCTCAGGTTCCAGAATTCCACAATTACTTGTTTTTAGCATGATGCCAAAGGATGCAGAACTTTACATGAAAAATAGCTGTGAAATACTAATTTAACAAGAGATTTCACAATCACTATCTTTAAAAGCAGGACGTGTAAGTCATGCGTTTCTTTTGGAGCCTTTCTGTTACTCATCACCCGTTTCTGTACAGTTCTCATCAAACCTCTTAAAGGGAAACAAAACCAACACTGCCATCCACACAGAAACTTGTTATACACATTCAGTGAGTGTACAAAAGTGTTTGTTTTATTGTTAACCTTCTGAACAATAAAGTAGATTATTGTAAAGTAAAGTAAAGTTTTTGTTTGGAATTATGGTTGCAAGTAAATATTTAATGTTAAAACATGTTGTGTGTGGTTTGAAGAAAGCAGCCTTCAGAAGCTGAGGACCTACAGCTTTGGCAGTAGTCATCCTAACAAAGAGACAAGAGTTTAAAATTGAGACGATGACATCACACCTTTTGTGTTAAATGTTTATTGATAAGTTTCATATGAAATTATAACATACATCAGTCAAGGACTGTATATATTTGGAGTTACTCTATAAGTACTTTCCCTCTAACATTTGTTCATATTAAGGAAAAAAAAATTAAAAATCACATCCATCATAATCAGATTCCCTTTGATCAACACACATTTATCAATGTAAAAAAAGAAAAAAAGGAAATATATATTTGCAAAACTCACACACGTGTATAAAAAGTAACAACAGATGATTATTCAGTGACTGTTGGACGGATTTGATTAAATCACAGCTGAACGAGGGTGACTGCAGAATCGTACCAAACCCAAAACCCTGGATAGACAGGCTCGCTGAAGGAGGTCTTGAAGCGGTGGAGGAGGGACATGGTGTCCCCGATGGTGTAGAATGAGAGCGTGCCCCCGTCGTAGTCCAGGAAGACCCCGATGCGGGAGGAGTAAGGCGCGTTGATCTCCGTCTGGTCCTTGCTGTGGCGGGCCGAGTAGCTGGAGTCGGAGCAGAACAGGCTCCATGACTTGCGGTTGTAGCCGATGCGGCAGCTGTCTCCATAGCCCGCCCTCTTGATGCCTTTGTAGGTGACTCCGAGGGCAACGCCCTCACCGCTCCAGTCTACCTCCCAGTAGTAGGCACCTCCGGCGAGGTTCTCCTTACAGAGGACCTGGGGCAAGGAGTCGAACCTGGAGGGGTTGTCTCCGTAATCTTGGGGATCTCTCTTGAGGGCGGCCTTTTTATTCCCTCGAGACAAGTAGAGCTGTCTGTAGGCTGTGTTTGGGTCCAGAGTGAGCTGGCAAGAATCTAAGTGATTAAAAACAAACATTCACTCAGTAAGTGAAATCATTTAACTTAAATTACTTGGGGTTAAATATAAATGAGCAAACCAAAGTAAGCTTGAGGAAGCCCTCACCAGTGCACCGCTAAATGTAACGCCCCAGAGGTTAGAATAATCTAATTAGCATTTCCACCTCTGTTAAATGTGTAACTAACTTCTGCAAGAGCATGGGAAAAAAAGCAGGAGACCCTCTGGCTGGACACACACAGAAACAGAAAAATCCTCATGGTAAGATGTCACCTGCCTGCTGTGTACCTCCACCTCTGCAGGTCACAGTTGGTGGGACACCCGATGGCCTCGCCTAGATCGGTCCGGCCTTTGATCTGGAATGCCAGAAGTAATGATACCGTTTGTGAGATTGATCACAAACAGAGATTCGCTAAACAAAGACCATCTAAGAGATCACAGATGAAGGACCCCTGAGTCTCCAAGTTGGTCTTTAAAGAGCTGGTTTACCCAAGCGTCTGAATACCACGCGTCTAACTTCGACCAAAAGAATCAAAGTGGAACAGGGAGGGGCTCTGGAACTGAAACTCAGGTGAAAATCACACACCTTATACAGTACCAGCATGCAAAAAAATATTTGCAAGAAATGTGCCCCAGTCTCTGTCACCTCTGTTGGACTTGCAGTTGTTTCTGATAATCAGATTTTGTGGTCAGCCACAGGGTCTGACAGTGAGACACTATTAGCATCTGATTTGCCTCATGCTCTGGGCTGAGCAGAAGGAGAGGAAGCAGCGAAGAGTGTCACAGCAGAAACAGAGACTCACATCTCAAGAAATCGTCCCTGTACTGAGGTTCCTGGACAGGTACGGCCTTGTACATCACAGCCTCTTCACCTGTTGAAGCACACGTGGGAAAAGGAACAGAAAATATCTCACTTAGTCGAGGTCATTTCTGTCTCTGGTTCAGGACCAATGGCTTGACAGTCCTCAGCAAGGTTAAACATTTAACCAGGCTGCAACTGAGTGGCCCAAGAATGGCCTCTGATTAAAATGATGTGCAAACAAGCAGGACAGAAAATTGCCAGGAAGGTCTGACTTTCTAATATGATTAGTTTGGTTTGTAGTATATCGTCTGGTTAATGGGTCATCTAGAACATTTTTTATCAACACGCTACATCGGGTAGAACATTTTGTCGACTCACTTTTAATTGCCCGTTTCTTTTTGGCCTCATCCAGCTGACAAAAGGTCATTTTGTTCACTGCAAAATGTAAAGAGCAAGAAGTTAGACATAGGGTTGAGTTAGGCAGCAAGACTTTTGAGTGAAACTTAGAGAACTTGACTCTGCCTCACCTGTTGTGGCAACCTTCACCAGCTCGTCATTGCTGAATTCATTCAGGTGCTGCTTCATCTCGGAGACCGCTTTGGTCACAGAGCCAAAGGTGAAGTAGGGATTTACGGAGACTGAAGGCAACTCCTCAGCCTCTGTCTGGGCTATCAGCATGTGGTAACTCTATAAACCAAAATTGGCATCACTTTTGACATCAACTAGGGTTAGGGGTGGATTAAGTACTTCTTTGGTGTTCTGTTCTTGTTTTCTACCTGGATGAAGTGGATGTGGTCCTCAGTGCGGGACAGCTGGGTGATATGAGTGTCTCTCTTCTTCAAATCGGCGATCTCGTGATTCAAACGCTCCATGTGGCCCTCTGCATTGTTGAGTGCAGCTCTCTTGTTTGACGATATCAGCTTGGCCATCTCCTGCTGCATCCTCTCTATGGAGCGCATCATGTCACTAAACATCTTCTCGCATTCCTGGAGCGCTCTCTGGGCCGAGTTCTACAGCGGGAGACAGGAGGGATTTTGTCATATAAATCAAGCGGTTGCCACATCATTTGTTTTTTTCCCCACAGTAAGCTTAAAGACGCTGTCATCACTCTTCAGATGGAATGCTGTCAGGGGTGGCTGATTCAATGTTCCCATCACTGTTTAGTGGTTAGTCTGGTCTTATCTGTCTGATAGATGATGGGGGTTACGTACCTTGAGTGAGTCCACAGCTTGTTTCAGCTCCTCCATCTGCTTGAGACGGTCGTGAATCTTTTCCTGGATCTCAGCCTGGGTGGCACCCAAACGTTGCTAAAAATTGAAACAAGTGAAATTGGAAATAATTATGAGCACAGTGCCACAAATGAGCTGCTAGACTTGCTGTTGCAGGGTACGGCTCTGAGCCGATTCTGGAAGCTGTCTTTGTGACCAATAGATATTTCCAATACATGAGTCTTGCTGTTTTTTTCAGACTGTTTTATCTGATTCATATCCTTTTCAACCTTGCATTGACCAGTGAACTATTGTCCAAATTTGCACAAGTCTACATTATTAAAGGCTTTGTCTTTAAGCGGAGTATGTTGTTGGATTATCAAGATATCAAAAAGTTAGTCTCCAACCAGTCTGGCATGTTTATTAGTTGCACTTATAGTCTACATACCTGCTCTTCAGCTCTTTCCTGCTCTGCTGACACCATATCATGACCCTTGTGCTCTTTCACCGTACACAGCACACAGATACACATCTGATCGGTGCGGCAGAACAGCTCCAAGCCTTTCTGATGCTGTGGGCAGATCTGCCTGTCTAGGTGGCCAATTTCATCAACCAGTTTGTGCCTTTTGAAAGTGGCTGACTCAAAGTGGGGCTTAAGGTGCTTCTCGCAGTAGGAGGCCAGGCACATCAGGCAGGTCTTGATGGCTTTGTTCTTGTTGCCAATGCAGATGTCGCAGCCGACATCCTGGGGTCCGGCGTAGTTGTAATCCGGGGCAGGGGGGGGTGGTGGAAAGGCCTCAGAGTTGCGTTGGATGGTGGAGTGTCGGGAGCCTCCCATGCGCCTCGGAGTGGGCCTCTTGTTGTAACTCACCCTGCACTCAGGGCAGAGGTATGAGCCAGTGTGGTCTGCATGGTCCCAGTAGGTCTTTAGGCAGATGGAACAGAAGATGTGGCCGCACGGGATGGACACAGGATCCCTGAGATATTCCTTACAGAGGTAGCAGCTGTCCTGATCGGAAGACATGGCAAAGGAAACTTTCGTATGCCGAGAAGATGCTACGGAGAGAGAAGCTGACTTGTGTCAGCACAGTGGCAAAGTGATCCTACAGGTAGTGCAAGCACAAGTTTTATAGAGTAAACAGAGGGAGGCTAAACTGGTTAAGCCGAAACCAGTAAAACATGGGCGGGGTAAGAAACAGGAACAAGTGAATGTGTCCAACTCTTACACAGTGCAGAGAGAATGAATGAAATGTGTGATCAAAAGATATAAATGTTGTTCCTGAGTGATGGACCACAAAAAATTGAGTCTTTCAATGATTTATTATTACACAAATAAGACCACTTAGGTTAAGGTATTTTTAACAAAGTAAGAAATGCTGTCAGAGTAAGAAATTTGGAACTTGATTAAATTTAATCAAATTTTCTTGTTACAAAAAGATCAGCAAAAGGATGAAAACAAACATTTATAGGTAACTGAGATAAAGTGCTAAGAAAACCAGAGGTGTGTCTTCGCTGAAGTGGACTTCAGTAGGTTAGTACCTGGAATGAATGAATGTCATGCACTGATATTTACTGGAATCAGAGTGCAAACAACATGACCTCTTTATGAGCCTATTTTCTGCTCTTTGATGGATGATTTTACAAATCAGTGACAACAGTAGAAACAAACTACACTGAACTATTTGCTCCTTGTAATGACATAGCTAATTTAAATAAATAACCTCTATATCAATGACTAACTCATTGTTTCTCAACCAATTTAGTACCACTTTAAATTTGACAGTACAATAATTAGATTTGTACGTTTATTTGGAATATTACCTGTTTTCCAAACCAATATGGATGAAAGTTAGTGATAAACAGTTCATTTGCACTTCTGGCAATCTGTGTCCCAGTAAAGCATTAACATCATTTACTGAAGGTGTTGCTCCAGTGTTTGAAGGTATTGTTACTGTATTTTCCAGACTATAAAGCGCACTTCACTATAAGCTGCACCCACAAAATCTTTCTAAAAAATAAAATAAAATGGAAACGTATATATATATAAGCCGCACTGGGCTATGAGCCGCTGGTATCTCCGCCGCTCTCGGTTTTCCATAAGGACTCAGCCCTGCGTCTCAGCCACGCCGAACCATGGACTCGTTCACGCCGAGTTTTCGTGCAGCGGCTATTGATCTCTATTGCCAGATCGAAAGCCTTCAACTTAAAAGCTGCATCATATGAACTTTTTCGTGTTGTTTCCATGATGAGGGGGTATAAGTTTGAAAACATTTCTCCGTTGCGCCTGCTGCTAGCATGTGCTTGATCTAAATTAAAATTAGCGCTTTCTTTGCTTTCCAATGTTGACTTCCAATTATTTATTTCCTGCTAAAGCACCCCCTGGTGGTTGAAGAAAAATCCACAGAAAAGCCGCACCGGGCTGCAAACCGCATGGTTCAAAGCGTGGTGAAAAAGTAGCTGATTATAGTCCAAAAAATATGGTAATTGCAATTCGTGTGGCTACTGAGGACATCAAATAAAAAATTCCAGTTTGTTTTAGGACTGGAGCATGGTTACATTGGGTCTCATGTAACTGTTAGCAATACTAGCCGTTAGCACAATCATAACTTGTATGTATATTACTAAAGCTAGAACTTCTGCACATTTCGTCATGTTTTATCATTGAACTTCTATGTATTTTGGGGGGATTTTGAGTGATGGATTGCCACAAAGCAGTGCATATTTGTGAAGTGAATGGAAGATAACACAGGATTCCTGGCAAGCCAAGCTAGTCCGATTTTGATTTACAAAAACACTTAAAACTTATGGAACATTTTATTTCCACTCCCTACATGAGCTACTTTATGTTAATCTGTCACATAAAACCAAGATAAAATGTATTCAAGCTTTTAGTAACAGCTGACATGAATACCTTTAGAAGGTACTGTTGTCTTCTTCAGTCAGTGTGATGCTGACCTTCACCCCGAAGCCAGTTAATCATCAACTCTTTCAGTACTAATTTCCCTTTGACAGGAAGCCCCCTGGTTTCTACTATTCACCTCTTAAGCTTGATTTTTCTTTTAGCTTAAAGCAATTAAAATCCAAGATAAGTGCCTTGTAAATCAGAAAGTTGAAAAAAATAAAAATAAAGTCCTGCTTCTGCATGTAAAGAACTCCTGTGTATATAATTCATCTCACAGAGTGAGCACACCTCCCAGCCAAGATGGAGTTTCAGTGGCGTTGAGATGGAGCAAGGAATGCAACTACACTTGATAGCCCAGATAACAGGAGGGCCAGGAAAGCTTGCTTAAAAGATTCCATTGTGTTTGGGCCAGCGGGGCCTGAGCAGAGTGCCAAGCATTATATAGGGTCTGTTATGTGTCAAACAACAGGAACCACAGCTGACATCTAAAACCAAACGAAGCTGATTGTTTCACTGAGAATTCATCTCTATAATTGGGATTAATGGTGAACATTAATTTGTTTTTTTCATGAAATGCAATTCTGGTATTTGTAAATGTTAATTTGTTTGACCTGATTATGTTTTACATAACTAACCCCTGATAAATATTAGCTTTGTAAGGTGATGTGGTAGCACAATTTAGGCCGAATGGCTTAATGGCAGTAGTTAGTAGTCTATTGTGATTGCATACATTTCATGTGTAAATTAGTTGAGCTACATCTGCTGATTGCAAAGTAACTTTCAATGCATGACATTAACACAAGTTAGCTCTGACATCTCACACAGACCAGCTGCACTCAGTCAGGGAGTGCCAGTAGGAGTGGAGGATGTTATTTTTCTGCAGTGTTATTTGGTTTGGATGACCCTGAGTTTCTGAGCAAAATGTTGTTTTTTTTCTCACCGAGACACTCCCTGATCCAAATATTCACACCTAATATGTTTTCGATTTGTCCTTCGCTCAGCAACTTTCAACCAAAATGTGGACTTTGTTCTCATTAAAAAAAAATTATAATAATAAAACATTTTTACAGAGTAGAGAGAAGGAAAAAAAAAGCCTCGCTGCGCTTTCTTCATGAGAGATATCTTAGCCATACAAAGTATTTTATCTCATCTTTTGGACATTTTGTCTCAGATGTATCAAACAGAAATATTTTGAGGCAACAAAAATGTTTCTATAAGATAAAAAGAAGCAAAAGACTTCCTTACATAAGGTCTTTTCTGTGCTGACATGGGTGTGTCCCAGAACACGCTTCCCTTCAGTTGTTTTCAGGCAAAAGCTCTGAGGTGGCCTTCCTTTGAAGTTTTCACTCTGGCCGCTGAATATCTAACCAAATCAGAATCCACATATCATGTCGCAATCCATTTCAGATGCAGAAAGACCAACACTAAATATTTTTCACTTACTCCATGTCTTTGCTTCTACGTATTAGACGTCAATATTGAATTTGGGAATATGGAAGTACTGTTTTGGGTTTGGTCCAGTTCCCTCACTCACTTAAATGTTGTGAGTTAGCCAAAATAAGCCATAAAATCCCATTCCAAACAGTTCCAAATTGTTTAAACTTCCGAACTTGTCTCGTAATAAATATACAATATAAAGGATGTAGTCACTCTTTGAAAAAAGTAGCATACTCATGCTTTTTTGTTGAAGGAAGCAGAAAGTTTCCAGTTAACTTGAGTTCAGTCCAAGGTCAGTGGCGGCCTGGGCGTACATCTTCTGCAGCAGAGCGAGTGCAGGGGAGGATAAATGGTGTTTGATCAAAGGGGAAGAAAAGGGATACAATTTACGGAAGATGAAAAACTGAAAACAGATGGCACCCTTTTTGGTTTTCCGTACACATGTTAAAAAATGAAAAGGATTCAGGCGAGGTCCTCATACGAGTTAGAGGATCACTTTTGAATGTATTTTTAGGCAACAGCTCAAACACTAAGCATACTTGAGAGATAAATCTACAAAGATATTAAAACAAGAATTGTGGATGTCCACAAGTCTGGCACAGTGAAAGTGCTCTTCGTCTGATCATAAAATTATGTGCAAGTATGCTCAGCGCCTTACAGACCCTTAGAAAATTAGTGGGAAAAGCTCAAAAGGTGCGTCCATGAGCGAGGTGGACTACAAACCTCACCCAGTTCCACCAGTTCTGTCAGAAGGAATGGGCCAAAAAAATTCCTGCAAGCTATTGTGAGGATTTTTTGAAAGGAAACCAAAACTGTTTGATAGAAGTAACACAATGCAAAGGCATTTCTGACATATAGTAAGGAGAGGAAAAAAAGCAAACTTCTGAATTTAAATAAGTGTTTTAAATATTCTCTTAAAAAATTCTCTCATCATTCTGGCATTTAATCAATAGAAATAATTCATCGTGACCTAAACCATGACACATCTAGTGTCATGGTTTTTGTCATAATCATTTGTCATAATCATCTTGTTTCAGCTGCATGTTCTTAAAAAGACCGCATTTCTTTTAAACACTCCTCCACAGGCAGGTTGTTCAATCTGTGAGCACAGACTGCTTGGTTTCCTCGTGAGGAAGGAAGGAAAACTGGCTTATCAGAAACCTGGCCAAATATGGAGAGGTGAAACTACCAAGTGGATGACATAAAGCAACATTTGAATGGTGAGGAGGTGATTTTTACTCGGTTGGACCCACGTTAGAGGTTTGATCGCTCCGAGTCAGTGAGAAAATTTGATGCACCTTTAAAAAAAAAACTAATTGAATCTGTTTCTGCTGTGGATTAATGGTGTGAGAGTAAACACTGAATAGCAATAGACTTTGTGAAATACTAAGGAAATGTCATCAGACACCTCTCGCTCAAAATCAGGGTCTCCAGGTGGATTTTTACCACCATCTTGTGTTAAATAAAATGTGAGTCAGGGTGACAGGAACATTTTTTTTTACTGCAGAACATGTGACATAACCTAAATGAAACGTGCAGCGTAACAGCAACCATCCATTGCAACACACCTGGAAGTGACAGGAATGTTGTTTGTGTTGTGTAATTGTGTGTGTGTAATCATACCTGTGTGTTTCCATTATCCACGTAAAGCATAACTGTTTCTCTTTCTGTTGCCTAGCAAATACCTCCCCCCCCCCACACACACACACGCACACACCTCTACAGTCATACTTTGCTCCACAGAGTGACCAGACAAGTCAGACCGGTCGCAGTGGAAATATTCCAATTCTGAATTTCATAGCAAGTTACATGACTTTTCTTTTTTTTTTAAATATTCTTGTATTTTTGTATTCTTGCTATTCTTGTATATTTTTTTAAACAAAAAAAACAAACAAGAGTAGCAATTATTTTTCTGAAAGATTCTTGTTGGTTCGTTTGAGCTCTGAGTGTCTGTGTTTGTTTATTGGGTGGTTCCCCCCCGGCCACCATCCTCCCTGAAATTTCTACAGTACATCAGGCTGCTTTAATGTTTGTCGAACTATACCCGGTGTAAGACAATGGTGATTCTGTGTGACAACAATAGGTGGAAATGCAGCTGCCGGGACGTGTGTGCACAACCCAGCCACAGATGAACCTCATGAGGAATTTGGGAAGAGAGGAAGCTGCTTGGGAGAAAGGAAACGTTTTCCTTCCCCTCCCCGACTAAATGTAGCAGATTTTGTTTTTTGCATTTCATTCATTCTCCTTCCATTGCTCTCACCTCCACTCTTTTTTTTTTCCCTCTCGCTCGCTTCTTGCTCAACTTTCTTATCTGAGCTGGGCAGGGCTCCATGTACTCACGGGAAAGAGGGGGAGGGGCCTCGCCTGCTTTCAATCAATAACCTCTGGAATTTAGAAATACAAGTAGATCCTGTCCCTGGCAGGCTGTACCACACCGTTGAGGGCGGGCTCTCTCGCGCACTCAGCGAACGCTCTATCCACTTCTGGCACTCTCTCCGTCTGTTTTCCACAGGTCTGACCGGCTTTGGAGCACCGTCACCATGGCCGACCAGACATCTCCTGATTATTTCAGCTGCTCCCTGTGTCAGAGTCTCCTCAGGGACCCTGTGGCCATCCCCTGCGGCCACAGCTTCTGCATGGACTGCATCGACGGCTACTGGAACGAAGCGGACTACACCGGGATCTACATCTGTCCCCAGTGCAAGATCACATTCACCCAGAGGCCCGTGCTGCGACCCAATGCCACCCTCACCATGGTGGCCGAGAAGATCAAGAAGAGCGGCCTGAACGTCAACCTGAGCGCGTCGCAGGCAAATGTCTACGCGGGGACCAACGACGTGCCCTGCGACTTCTGCACAGGGAAGAAACTCAAGGCAGTCAAGTCATGCCTGAATTGCCTGGCGTCGTACTGCGAGAAGCACCTGAGGCCACACTACGAGTCGGCCACGTTCAAGAGGCACAAGCTGGTGGACGAGCTGGGGAACCTGGACAGGAAGATCTGCCCACAGCACCAGAAGTCCCTGGAGCTCTTCTGCCGGACGGACCAGATGTGCATCTGTGCCATCTGCACCGTCAGCGAACACAGAGGCCACGACATCGTGTCCGCCGAGGCAGAGAGGGGCGAGAAGCAGGTAGGACGTTCTGCTTTGGTAGAAAGCTCGATGTGGTTTTGTTCGGCTCCATGGTGATTGATGAAGTCAAACTTTGTGGGTTCACTTGAGTGAAAGCAAGCAGCGTATTATGTTTTTCGTTTTCACCCCAGCCTCCTGGGGTTGCTGCTTGGACTTTGACCCATTTCACCAATGCTATCAGCTTCCCTGGCCGGCATTCAGGGCCGCCAAAACAAACCCAGCTCTCTGATTAGCCCGGGGGGTGTGTCTTAAACTTCTCACCACAATCCTACGTATACACTCACTCACTCACACACCTTCCTAAAAACCAGGGATAAACACACAGAAACCGCAGCCTTGCCTTTCGCGCAGTCGGTTCCCACCTGTGGGACTGGGGCCTGCGACGGGACTGGAATGTCAGGGAGTAAAGGCAGACAACACCTCGCTTCAATCTCACTTTGGCATTGAGTAGCGCAATGACTCATGGGATGACACGGCCTGTAAAACAATGTGGGGCCGATAAGAGTTGTCAGCAGATACTGCAGTGGGAAGATGTTCCACTGTGTGACCGATACACAGTAGGAGAGGTTTAATAGCAGGCGGGGAATATATATATATATATATCTATATATATATATAGATATATATATATATACTTCAGCCCATGGTGAAGTAATTGCAACATATACAACCACGGGCTGCCTGGCTTCTCTCATGCAAAGATTTACAACCTGATCCCCCCGTCTTCTTATGTTATCCCCCTCCCTTCCTAGATTCCCCACATTCCTCAAGTTTATCTTGGAGAGAATGGGGCCGGCGGGTTTGAGTAAAAGCTGATTTAGAAACCTCCTATTCTACCACTGTGCACCTTGAAACGTCTCCTTAGCTGTAGTTTCGCATTCCTGACATGACCGGAATTCCTCCACAGACCTTTTTTTTTTCTCTCCCCTCTCCTCCCTCTGAGATAAAAGCGGGCCGCGCTAAGAAGCTTCTTTGAGCGAGGTTTTGTCCGGCCTGCCAAAGGGCCTCCCCAGATATATTCTCTGATGAGAAAGAATGCCGGTCCTGATCCAGGATTTATCCCCCACACTTCAAGAACTCCTGATATCTGTCCCAATTTGAGTTAATATTGTTTGTTTTGAGTTGTTTTGAGGAGGATAATAGTGTACAGTTATCAGGGTGGGAGGGATGCCTAAAAAACTGTAGCATAGAGGATACATTTGTAATCCTCCTTTATTTTCCAGAAACTGTTGGGAGTTTCCCAAGCTGAGATTAAGCAAAAATGCCAGGAAAGGGTAAAGGAGTTGGAGGAACTCAAGACTGCTGTGGATTCACTTAAGGTAGAGTGTACTTCGTCTTCTTTTATTTTTGCATAGTAATTTTACAGTTTGGACCAAATCTCACCTCCAAGCTATTTTTCCTCGCAGAACTCAGCCCAGAGAGCCATGGTGGAGAGCCAGAAGATGTTTGAAGACATGATTCGCTCCATCGAGAGGATGAGGTCGGAGGTGACCAAGCTGATTGGCATCAACGAGAAGGCGGCTTTCAACCAGGCCGAAGCTTTGATCGAGCGACTGGAGCAGGAGATCGATGAGCTCAAGAAGAAGGAGACCGGCCTCAAGCAGCTCTACAGCACCGAAGACCACATCCATTTTCTGCAGGTGCGACGCGCTTTTTATTTATTTATTTATTTTCCCAGATTTTGACCGAGATCTCTGAGCGAATTGGTTGAGACGTTCTTGCTTGGCTCCTCCTCCCACCAGAACTTTAACTACCTGTGCACACCGACCGATGACGGCTTCATTCCCAAGGTGACCGTCAACCCCGACTTCTCCTTTGCCGCCGTCAGGAAGGCTGTGGCGGAGATCAAGGAGCGCCTCGAGGAATTCGGCAGGGAGGAGCTGCTCAAGATTTCCAAAACAGGTCGAATCTCAGTGACTGAAACATTTACACAAAGACCCCAAAACAGCTGTGTTTTTAAACCCAGTTTGCTGTTTTTACAGTGAATGAGGTCCCAGTTTACACGACGGAGAGCCGGACATTGGACAGAAGAAGCAGAGGTGAGCACTGTCATAGGTTAATTATTATTTAGTTTGATGTTATCATGTCTGTGAGCTGTAGCACAACTGATGCTCCATAAATGAACATACAGGCTTTGGAAAAAAAAAATTCACTCCCTTTGAGCTAACTTCGCACATCGCAAATCCACTCGGATTTTATGTGTTTCAGTTTGCAATGCAGAGATCCACAGCTCATGTTGGAGCATTTGTCGCCATGGCAGCCATTAGTCATGCACAAATTAGGTCTTCCGACAAAAGAAAGTCTTTGTTGAAGGAAAGCAGTAAGAAGTTGTCTTTGCAATTTGCCACAAACCATGGCAAGGAGGCAGCCAGTATGCAAAGGAAGGTGCTCTGGTCAGACGGGGCTAAGATGGCCTCAAAACATTGTTGCCGCTTATGAAACATGGTGGTGGCAGCGTCATCCTGGGAACTACTTAATTCTCCAGGAAAACTGTAATATGATAATCTGTAAAAAAAAAATGTACTCCTTCACCTCCTCCCAGTACTACAATTGCTGTCTGAAGAAATGAAGCGTTCCTGGTGAAAAACAACCAATCAGAGTCAGGTGTAGTGTCTTAGCGCTGTCAGTCAATCTTGTGTATGTGCTGCTACATGTGCTAATGGTGGAGCAACAACTTAACATTTCAGGAAAACAGTTTATCTGCCGTCAATGGTGGCCATGCTGTCTAGCCTGAGAATTCACCAGACTCACCAGAGAACAAAAAAGGAGGATATGAGCAGCACGTACACAAACATAGTTTCCAGCACTACGGCTCTGATTGATTGTTTCTAACCAAGCTCTATATTTCTGTAAAGAGCACTGGAAGAAGGCAGAGGAGCTCAATGTTTTTCACAGATCATCTAATCTAATCATATAAGGTCACAATATAGTAACAGTTTTAACATATATGTAAAAAAAACAAATATGTTTATAAGAATTACATACTGCAGATTTAAAAGTCACTTGCTCTGACTGAGCTAGTCAGAGCAAATGGAGACAGTGGCTGATTTTCAGATCTTCTGAGACAAATTACATGTTTGCCATGTGAATATCAGCCAACTGCTGAGCTTCCAAAATTAAGGAAATCTGGGTCAATTCATCGTTGCAGACATTCCAGAAAACCATTCCAGAAAAACATTCCAGAAAACCATTCCAGAAAACCAATTCAAAATTGAGGTTTAAAACTAATTTATAATCTGTTACCGAGCATGAAAATGCTTATAGATGTTATCCATCCAATCCGAAATTCAGTCAGATTGTACTGAGAGCAAACAATGGTTCAACAAGTAATGACTAAGGGGTGGATACAGGCACTTTACTCTATGGCATAAAATGTAGGTACCTTCAGTGTTCATATCAGTATCAAAGCACATCAGCAAAGCATCAGAGGCATTTGAGTGGGTGTGTGATGCTCAGAGTGACTCAACAGTGTTTTTTGGTCCTCAGGTAAAGAGATGGCAGTGGACAATGCTCCTCCTCCAGAGCCAAAGACCAGAACTGATTTTATCAAATGTAAGAACCTCCTACATTTCTTTTTGTCTGAATCTTGCTGCCAGTCTGATCCCAATGAGGAATCAGTTGAAAATGTCGGCTCTCCTTATTCAGACTTCTGCCAGCTGAAGCTGGACCCCATCACCGCCTACAAAGAGCTCTACATCTCTGAGGGCAGCAGGAAGGTCATCCGCACCAGAGACCTGCAGCCCTACAGCGACAGCCCGGAGAGGTTCGACAGCTTCGCCCAGGTGCTGTGCCGCGAGGCGCTGTCCGGCGGTCGCTACTACTGGGAAATCGAGTGGAGCGGGGAGTTCTCCATCGGCGTGGCCTACCGGAGCATCAGCCGGAAGGGCAAGGGCTCGCTGTGCCTGCTGGGATACAACGACAAGTCCTGGAGCCTCCTCTGCTCCGACACGGGATACTCCGCCTGGCACAACCGGGTGGACAAAGCCGTCAACGGGCCGCACTCACCCAGGATAGGCGTGTACCTGGACCACACGGCGGGGGTGCTGGCGTTTTACAGCATAGGCAGCAGCTCCATGACGCTCCTGCACAGGTTTCAGACCATGTTTGTGGAACCAGTCTATCCGGGCTTCGGAGTCGGAACGTCTGTGAAGATCTGCAACGTTAAGTGAACTCTGATGTCATGTGAAATCCACATGTTGTGTTTTATCTTGCATACAAGTGTGTATTTTTTACAGGAATGTATAATTATAGCAAAACCACATTAATGAAGTTCTACTAGTTATGTTTAAAGGAGAATGTGTTTTTTTGTTTTTGTTTAACTCAACACCATCGGTTAGCGTATTAGATTTGACACTGCGCTGTTAAATCACATTTTAAACATGGCTTACTGAATCAATATTGAAATGCAAAATCAACATGTGGATCAGCTTATATATATAATTTTTACAATGTGCTAGTGTGAAGTAAGCATAACCAGGAAGGTGACATTTATTACACACAATCCGCAAATAGTTTCTTCCTCACCTCTATTACGCACAATTTACACCGTAATCAGCTCCAGCTGATTAATCGAAACCTATGTGAGACCTGTCATATTTTATAATTCAGATTTTTTTTTTATATGTTGATCACTCTTTTCAGACATATGAGTTCTACAGTAAAAGTTGTTTTGGTTTTATGCTTTTAGTACATTCAGAAGAGTGCTTCATCGTCATTTCATTGTTTTGTTCCCTGTTATTTGATAACGTTTGCATTGATTCAGAGCCCTGAAAGTTTATTTTCACTTGAACTAACTCCTATTTAATTTTATGTAAGTTTTACAACATAATTATATAATTGATGTGAAGAAAACGTTTTGTAAAAAAAAAAGAATAAAAAGCATTGATGGTTCTAAATGAAGAACTAAATACATGACGTGTTATTGGTGAGTCCAGATCAAATACTACATACAATGCTAGAAATTAAATGGACTCAAGCACAATGAGTATCTTCTAGAATTTTGCAATATGTCAAAATGTTTATTTTTACTTAAATGTGCTTAGAAGTTTGATTTTTTTTGGTCCAATTTTTCTAATCTGACCAAATTAGTTTTATTACTTTATTAGCAGTCGGTGAAGACCTAAAAACTGAATGTTTTTAAAGAATGACCCTTGAAGGCAATACTTTGAACGCCCCCTGCTGCCTGGAAAAAGAAAGCGCACTAAAAATAATAATTATGTATTAAGTAAAGCTTAGTCGGTAACAGATCTATCATACTATCAAATTTCAACGTCTCTATACTGCTTAGTTATGTGCAAAAAGAACAAACTATAGGCTCTAGTCACTGTAAAAGTAAAATAAACTGTTAACTGTTGGATCTTATGAGGATCTAATAAAAATAATCCATCAGGTTTTACAAATACTTAAATTTAATATCAAGAGTTAAAATGAAATAATACTTTAAAGTTGATGTTTCTGTGATCATTGTCCAGTTTCATGGTCCAGTTTGGGACTAAGCTATATCTTTATTCCATATAACTATATTTTCAAAAGTAACTTGTATGAAATACCTCCATAACAATATTTACATCTGACACAGAATTTTATGAATTATCCCAATTGTAAGTAAATTAAAACAGTTCTTACTCTTATATTCTTTAATTTTGGAACAAAGATTCAGATGCAGATTACATTAAAGTCATGAACATAAGAGGCAACAATAGATAACAATTTATTAGTTCCTAGAACAGAAAGTTGAGCACAGAATGCTCAAAAGGGGGGAAAAATAAACATACTCTTATATTCTTTAATTTTGGAACCAAGTCTTTATAGTAGGACAACAGATGAGCAGATTACATTAAAGCATGTCCATAAACACAAGAGGCAACAAGTTTGAAACAAACAATAGATAACAGATTATTAGTTCCTAGAACAGAATGTTGAGCATAGATCGCTCAAAAGGGTAAAAAAAATAAACATCAGTCCAAAAATATCAGAATTTGTAGCCAATCAGACTACGTTTGCCAAAGCACTCTCCGATGTAGAACCACAGCATAATTTCAGTGGCCACCACTCCATTCCTCATAATTTCCTGAAACACAAAAGTTGTATTAATAAACAAGGCAGCCATGCAGTTAAGGTTCAACTATACATGATTATGGCTCATACTGTAGGTGTTGTGTTATTTAGGATGAAATGACTGGGGGGATACAGAGATACTCCACATGAAGTCCTAATATCCAGCTACTGCAGACCCATGTGCCAATTCAGGACATTAAAATTTTAATTAATTTATTTAACATATTCTGGGACTTCAGCTGTAATTTTATACATGTCAATAAGGACTGAGCTCTAAAAAAAAAAAGGGGGGGGGGGGGATGAACTGATTTCAGCTGTGGGTATTTTTTCTGTGTGGAACTGGCTGGGCTTAAAAATATTAATGTAAAGAATGTACAGAAACTAAAGAGCAACAGCGTAAAAAAAAAAAAAAAAAAAAAAAAACCCACAGAAAAAGCAGACAAAGAAGTTGTCATTTGATGTATCCGATTCTAAAATAAAGCTGTTGTATCGTTCCTTCAAAAGAAATAGCTTCGACTTGAACGTCCCATGAGGATTTTGCTACGGCCTCGATAAAGACACCTAAATAGGTTTGTTGCCATGGTTCTTACGCACCCCGACAGTGATCCGACTGAGGCGGAAAATGTTGAGCAGGTTCGCAGCTCCCAAGGCGGCTCGGGGGAGTTCGAGGGGGGTCGGGGGAACCAGCTCGATCCGAGCATAATGCCAGAAGGTTTGTAGGTGAGGTTTAGCGGCTGTAGGGAGAGACATACGTCCCGGTCAGTTCAGGCCTCTAACGGTGATGTAGTTTGAATTGCGGCGTTGCTAGGCAACATTAACGGTTCAGCTTACTGTCTCCTGTTCAATAAAAGGAAAAAACTGGACTTATTATGCACATAACCACAATTTAACGGGTTAAAACAACAAGGGCAATGATAAACTACATCCAATAACTGTATTATAAAACAGAAACACTTAATCTGACATCCACGTCACTCATCTGAAGGCTAGGTCAACATAGCATCACGCGCGTTGATCCGTTGTAGGCTTGTTAAGGAAGATTTAACAACTTATATTCGTCATATAATAAATTTAAATCGCAGAAAGAAAAATAACTCACCATCAGCAAGAATAGGTACTTTAGCAACCAGTTTCTGCACAATCTGTGACATGTTGGAGTGTTTGTAGATGTTAAGTATCCCACCCCGTTTCGACTAGCCCACTGAACGTCACCTCCAGTTGAAGCGCCACGACTCCAGCTGACCCCGCTGCCGCCTGTAGAGAAACCATTTACCTCTCTTTGCTGCCATCTTCTGGACGTAAAATGTTCCTACAGTATTTGTCCTCTTTCCATTTCCAGTATTGGTGGCTTGTTTAAAAAAAAACCATGGTAGAACGTTTCATTGCTTAGTTTATTTTTTTAAGACTTGTTGAAACGTTTATTTACTTTTGATGACATCTCCACTATTATTCACAACGTGAAAAACAAAAAACAAAAAAAAATGTCCTTGTGATTCTTGAACATTTTGCTCAAGTCTGGAAATATATACGTTCTGAATCTATTTAAATGGAGTACCTAATTCAACAATACATGAATAAATCATGGTTTAATTTGCACATAAAAGTTTTAAACAAAAAAGGATGAAAATGATACACAAAAATAACAGCACACCAATAACTTTTAAAGTAAATTGCATACATCTGTGAGCATCTCTAATCAGGGGCCCACATTGGTCCAGTAAAACTGGTACTGACCCCTGTTACAGTGTCTGTGCTGAAAAGTTAACACCAAATCAGTTTCTAATGCTGGAAAAGATCTCTGACCTCCCCGATTCTATGCTGACAATAAATTCAAAAATTAAACACTAGCACTTTTAGCTTCAGCTGAGATAAGATAAGATTACAGATTTCAACCGCTGAAGTCGGACAAGAGATTTTTTGACCAAATCTAAAGTCAAATGATGACTCTGAAAAGGTGGAAGTAGTTAAACGTGGGGGGGGGGGGGGGGGGGTAATATTAAAAAAAAAAAATAAACATATAAAATAAATATATAAAAGATTTTAAAAAAAAAAAAACTATGTTTAATTAATTTAAT
>CAEGAF010108353.1:0-29608 GCA_903067075.1 Micropoecilia bifurca | reverse complement strand
ACTGCTCACCTTTGGCGACAGTATAAACAAAGTACTCTACAGAAGCTTAAGGTAGCCTACAATGACGGAATGAGGATGCTGCTCAGGATGCCGAGATGGACTAGTGCTAGTCAGATATTTATTGGTGTTGGGGTCTCCACTTTTCATGCTCTGCTGCGATCTCTTATGTACAGGTTTATGGGGAGGCTTTGTGTCTCTACAAACAACATTATCTTGTCACTAACAGATATCTCACGGAGTTCAGTTAGGTGTAAGTCCAAAAGGTGGACTCACTGGCGATGTAGCCTTATGGCAACTCAGTGACTTGGTTTTGTGTTTGCTGTATTTTAATTTTTTTACTACTGTATTTTATTATTTTATTATTGTTTTCTTTTTTTTAGATCTTCACACTATGGACCTATTCTGCGTCTTTAATAAAGTTGATTGATTGATTGATTGACCCGATTGTCTTTACAGAACTACTTTAATTCACACTACCACCACCATATTTGAGAAATGCTTGAATGTCATGGAGATTGTAACTGAAGCCATACATTCCAGATAGTTCTACTTTTAGTTTGGTTTACCAGAAGTTTTCTGGATCGCCAAGATGTTTTTTGGCAACTGAGTCAGGCCTTTTTTCCCCGTGGATGCCAGTCTCCTTATTGTCAAATAATAAAACCCTGACTTTAATTGAGACAAATGAAGCTTGCGGTGCTCTAGATGTTGTTTTTGGTTCTCTTGTGACCTCCTGGCTAAGTCGTTAATTACCTCTTAGAGTAATTTTTGTATGACGGCCACTCCTGTGACGGTTCCCCAATGTCCCAAGTTAGGGTGTGTGACCTGCTAGAGTCCTAAACCCTGAGAAAGGAACTTGTTACAGTTTCCAGACAGATAGACATCAGCGAATTCAGATAAGAGCTTGTTCCTTGAATATAATTGTACTAAATCCAACAAAAATACCGGATGAATTCTGTAATTGCATTTGGCATCCAGCTGAATGATCGCTGACAGAGTAATTATCTGATAGACGAGAATAGCATCGCCCTACCTGTAACTGGCATCATAACAGCCCATTAATGAGTCTAAAAGAGCGAAGGAAGGCAACGAGCAGCAGGTTCACTGAGGAGCAGGAAACACTTTTTGGCTGTAATTATCATTCGAGAGTGTCAGAAAATTCATAAAAATGAGTTGGAAGGGATCTTTATTAATGAGTTTACAGCATCCCTGGAATAAAGAAACACTAGGTTTGTCTGCGTGAGGCTCAGTTCACATTCAGTTCATTATACATTAATAGCAAGTTCGTTCACCTGTATCAGGTTGTGTTACACGCTCGCATAATTATAGACGTAAATCCCCTGAATATGACCGAGGCACGCGGAATGCTGGCTGATGTCAGCCCAGTGGCCGGGTGTATATTTGGAGGAGCTGAAAACAGAGCCGGAGGACGAGCCACTTTAGAGCAGCCGTGTAAAAATAGTAGTGCCTGGTGATGCTCAATGGACATTTAGAGCGAAGGGAGCCTGATGAAAGAGACTGAAATGTGATTTATATTCAACGAGCATGAGACCAAATTGTGGAAGAGAGTTCAGAAAGAGGGACGGGCAAGATGGTAATGAAGATGAAGATAGATAGGGAAGCGATTCAGAGCGATTCAGATTCAGTGGGGGTCGAAAAATCAACTTGAAAAACGAGTTCATGTTTTAATAGGTGAGTCGGGTCAGAAATGTGATTAGCAAATTACTCCCATACTTCAGTAATAATTAGCTTTACGAAGCGCTTCCATGGCCGCACAGTTCTGCCTCTAATGTTTTCTTTTTGGGCGTGAGCGAATGTGTGTCAGGTCTCGGCCTGAATTAAGGAGGCCCATAATGGAGGGAGGAAAGCCCAGGGTGCAGCGCGAGGAACCGTGCTGTACGCCAGGACTAAATATGAACACGAGAGCGAGATAAAGTAGGATGCCGTTTTTATCAGGGGATTTCCATCTGTTCCAGGCAAACGAAGAAATTCACAAGAGCAAAGAATGACAAGCGGAGATTTAAGCGTGGAGTCGCTGTGTTTTGTACAAAGTGAACACAGTGAGCTATGTCAACAGAGGCCCACTCTTGCAGAGATGAATTATTGAATACACTACATTTTTAAAAATGTTTAAAGCACGCTCATCCAAATCCTTGAAATCAAGTGATCTAATAACTTATCTGGCCACAGGTGTGTAAAATCCAGCACCAAGCCATAAGGAGACACAACATCTTTGAAAGAAAGGGTCACTCTCAGCCTCTCCAGGGATTTCAGAGTGGTGCCATAATAGGATGTGCGAGGAGTCCAGCTGTAAAATTTCTGCACCACTAAATGTTAGTGGTATTACAACAGAATCGAGGTAATAGATAGCGACTGCAACTCAGCTACATAAAATCACAGCAGCCACTGAGGCACATGGTCTGTTTTTATGATTGAATTGCTGCATCAGAGCCTTACATCACCAGCTGCAATGAAAATCGTCATCTCTGGCAGTAAGACGGATGGAGACTATGTCTGGCAGGTCTGAGCCATTATCGGGTAGATGCTTTCCAGGAGTTAGACCTGGCCATCCACTTCCAGTAAAAATAATCACATACCAAGACATTTTCAAAGGTTTCCTTTAGGGTTGATGTTCCAACATAGGTAAATTCTAGGTAATAATCCAAATGATACATATATCTGGCTTTTTGGTTACAGTCTGAATGGCCCAATTGTGATCTTCTTTCCCCCTAAAAAAGTTCCATATGTGGTACTAACTTGGATCCTATTGTTTTCAAAGAGTCATGTCATATTTTATACAACTTTTTGTCATTGACCTCAGACATGCCTGATCATAATTCTACTCCAGACACGATCAACCAGGACTTAAACAATGGCTGAAAGTTATAATTATGAACTTAATAAAAAAGTGTGTTTCACTGAAGTGTGTCACATCATAATCAAACCAGTCTTGGCTATGACTACACATCCAAACAGACGTCCTTACAGAAACTGTAAGAAAATCCACAAAAAAACCCAGTCCTTTAATAAGCTTCCTTTGTTACATCAACTCAACACAACACCATTGGGATAAGTTAGGGTGGAGAACCTGGGCTTCCTCATCCAACATCAGTGTCTGACCTCACAAATACACTTCTGGAAGAATGGTGAACATTTTTAAAAATAGTTTAAACTGTTACAGCCCTGATGCACTGAAGCTCAATGAATGAATACTTTTGGAAATGTATAACTACAAGAGGAACATCTCAGTACATTTTAACTGCAAATGTAAATGAACAAAATATTTTCAATTTGTTTCTAACTTTAGTTGTCAGAACAGAGCATCTCATTGCTTCATTAGCTCTTAAAGTGGAATACAAAATGAAACTGAAGCTGTCAAAATGGCCAAGCACAACAAGAAGTAACCAAAAAATGCTTCAATTTTCCGCTTTAGTGCAGCGCTTCATTTCACGTCAAGCATGCTTTTTGTCAAATTGTTTACTAGAAATTCACCTGAAGGTTTGTTGGCAAGATTTATTCCTGGGCAATCATGGAAATCCTGCAGAACTCAAGCTAATTATACATTCTCGCTGCCAGAGACGCATAGTAAACACATTCGGTTGGTTGCGTATCATTTTTTTTTTTTTTTTTTACAAAAAAACTTATGTCATGTTCGCTCATCTCGTAGTATTTCCGACTCATTCCGGTGTTAATTTACATTCAACGGTTTGGATGTAACAAATGTTGAGCTGCTGTTTTTGATGTAAACACATTTGGCAGAAATCTAATAGTAATTTGCTCATAGTTTTATGTTAAACCTCTGAACACCTCCAGCCTGCCTCAGTGAACCATTAATATTTATGCTGGTTTGAAGCTGTGGGTACACACAGTGAGCTTCTGCCATTCAGCTTTCAAATTCGAAGTCCCCAGGCGTCTTTGAATTATCTACTGCTAACAAGACCTGGGTCCGATTTGTTACTCGCAAATGGACCCGGTTGTGGTGACTAAATATTCCCTTTGTGTCCCAGAGCAAGGCACTTTCAGCTCTGGAAGTGCCTTGCTCAGTGGATCTGTTTGAAATTGTAGTTGTCTGATGCAAATTCTGTTTTTGAAGGATTTTCTGTCACCAATCCAAAAATAAAATCACTTACTGTCTAATTTACCCAAACCCAACTCCTGCTGTGTGCGTGTTTTCTGTTTACACAGTAAAAGTTGGTTTTTAATAGCTTTCCTGGCTCTAAATGGGAGCATATTTTACCGTCAGAACTCTTATCCAACATGTCTGGGTTTTTTTTGTGAGTTCCTATTTTCCAGAGAACCTTTCATACTCCTCGAACTTTTTCATTTTTGCCATATTACAAATTAAATGTATTTCACTGAGATTTTGTGATTAATTATCACAAAGTGTTACCCCATTGTCGAATAAAAGGAATGGATGGTTTTCTTTAAAATATTAATAACAATTAAGTCTCTTTTTTTGACTTAAACTTTTGACTTAAAACTATAAATACCTTTCTACTACTACTTTCTACTTTTACTTAATTATTATGTTTCCAAACCTAATTTGGAACTAAATATTTAGGTATAATAATATTAACATGAATTAAGCACTAATCTAAATAAAATTTGTACTTTTTTATCTACATTAAATATTAATCCTAATATTTATTTATATACGAGGCTAAATATGTTATATAACTATCAGTATTAAATATCCATATAAAATATAAATGTAAACTTATTAGGCCGACTTATACCCACACAATGTTTGATATTTACATATTTGTGTAGCATTGCACATAGTTAATCAGCTTTACTGAAGAAGCCACTTTGAAATGAAATACAGTGAGAACTTCCACTCTTTGTGACTGTAATCTTATGGAATATGAAGAAGTACAAATGAAATGACTATTTTTTTTGTAAGACCTTGTCAAATGTCGCTCTCAGTTTCAGTGTTACGAGACACTGAAATTTTTCAAAAGATGAATCTTATGACTCTTATAAATAAGGCTTGCCTGTCAATGTGATGGATTATATCGAGGCCCGTTATAATGAGAAAGCTTTATCTACTGTGGAGATAGAGCCCAAAGACTCACTCCTGCCATTATTGGCGCCTTGAAGTGAGCGGCAGGGTAGTATTTATAGGGAAAACAGGAAATGGGTGCAAGCGACTGCTGAAATGAAAAATACTATAGATTGATTTCTGTCAACCACAACAGATTCAGTGCTCGTCTCTGCAATATTTTCAGCGACGCTTAACGTTATAAGACTATGTTGTTAAGTACAGTCTGTGCCCAACCACTGTTTGGTTTTAGAAAAGGGAGAAATCTATTACATAGATGTTGAAACGTTTTACTAAATCTACTACTGTACACCACAGCTTTTGTTGCTGGGATACATGATTTAACCAGATCCTGTCAGTTTTTGTAAAACGTGGGCCTCATTACTCAGACAGCAACGTCTGAACTGAGGTTAAATTTAGACAACATGTAGATGCACTTATTCTCTCTGTTTTTTAACAAAAGTTTGATTTAGCCATTTTAAAAACTTTTATATAACTTGCATTGTTTCACCCTCAAAGGACGAATGAGAAAACTTCTGATTGTGGACCTAAAGTTGCTAACTTTAGTAAAAAAAAAAAAAAAAAGCTTATGGTATTTGTTTGACATGATCCTGTTATTTGACCCAATAGTTATTGTTGATGTTTACACATTAAATAAGCACTACCATGTACTCTGCTGTGCCCTCCCCTTGTGCCTGTTGTCCGGCTCACGCAGTGGAGAGTAGCATACGTCCCCAAGTTCAAGAATCTAAAGTATGTTTTGGTTTGTTGTTGTGTTGCAGGGAGCAAATACTGTCAAAGACTGTCTCAGTATACATGACTGATAAGTTTTTGGAGACTTCTTTCAGCATCTTGCAGTCTGCATTCAGGGTGAATTTTCTTCACTAGATTTTATTATATTTCACAAAAAACTACCTAAATTAATTTCTGTGATTGTATTTGGTAAATGTATTGACAGACTCAAAGATTGTACTAATTTTCTTTTTACATTTTCTGCTCTTCTATCTCCCATTCCATGTTAATCCACAAAGCAGCTACATCCATTGTTCAATGGAAGGTCATTCAAGAGTCTCATCGACTCCTCCTTCTTGTGTCTTCTTGTGCTCAGACTCTGCTATAAAGTGTCGCTTAGATAATCCAAAAAGTCCTTTAAAAGCAATTTATTATGCTTTCAAACTTCTGATTTTGACAAAGTTGAGGAACAGTGTGAACTGCCCACGTCAAGATTTCAGTCAGTCCTGGCCACAATAGAAGCACGGTCCAGAAAGGGAGTGGGAGGGAGAAAAAAGAGACTAGTGTGGAAAAGTAACTGCTGGCTTTTTGTTGTAGGGATACAAAACAGGGTGAGAACAGAGAGAGAGGGCTTTAGAAGGCTTTATCTCCCTGAAAGCCAAATCAAGACTGAAAGGATTACCTACAAAACAAACAGGCAAACACAGTCAAAAGTGTTGCATTCTGATAGACTTGACAAGGCCGCGGAAATATGAGAAACAAATCACAAGCGTAACAATTTAAATGTCTTCGTATATGAGCGAAGAATACATTTGTGTAAATTACTGGTCTGGTCATTGCGACTTCTGCCTCAGTTGCCTCTCAGGCAGTTTTGTGACATAATAAACTTGTGTGATGTGTTTTCATCACATCCCCTGCTGGTTGCGCTGAATGCATGATGCAACATTTAGTCAAGACTTTTCCTTCGGCAGTATTTGTGGCTCTGTTCTGTCAACATTCTCCTCCCCAGTGTCTGGCTTGATGTGAAGCATTCTATTCATCTTTCGTTCTTAACCTTGCGGGTTCGAGAAGCGACGTGAAAGTCAAGACTGAACCACACTTGGAATATGGGTACTTATACTTTTAATGGGTGGCAGTGAAGTGCTTGGTTTATGTGGGAATTCATAAACATTCGAAACTTCACCTTGGGCTTAAGCTCACAAACTGATAACTGAACATTGCCCTTTAGCTTAATCTAGCCTAGCAAGTTGTTCATATCTGGAAGCAGCAAAGCACACCCAGACCATTACATGTAGACAGTTAGCAAGTAGAAAGCTGTTAGTGTGTAGAAAGTTGCTAGCATGTACACTTTTAGCGTTTGCCGTGCAGACAGTTGTTACTGAGTAGAAAGCTGTTAGCATGTAAAAAGTTGTTAGCGTGTAGAAAGTTGTAATGTTTAGACAGTTAGCATTTAGACAGAACCATTTAGAGACCTGGTAGCATATGTAACCTACATGCTAAGAACTGTCTAAATAATTTTATGCAGACAGTTGATTTTTAATTTTAAAAAATCTGTTCTCATTAAAGGGCACAAGTGAACATATTTAAATTGTTGGAGTAATTGTGATCCATCAACTGATGAAATTAAACCGGCCAACATCTCAGGGAATCTTATTAGATCTTCTTTTTTTTGTGCAAATCAGCGTCCCTCTGCAGTGACGGTGCCTTTCAGTGTGACAATTACCTCACATAATCACCCACGGCCCTCCACAGCCACACATGAATTCATTCACCCATCTATTTATTCACAGCCTAGAGGTTGAGACAGAAACCAACGTCTCCAGCCAACTGCAACCTCTGCAGCTGGAGGCTCAAACCAAATCAGAGGCTGGAGGATTCTTGAAACAAGGAAGCAGTAAATGTTGATAAATCCTTCCCCTGTGAAAACCAACATCACGAGTGCAAGATTTACAGTTGGCTATTACCTTTGTTTAGAAAATATGGATGGGAGTTTTTGGACAAGCTTGGCATTATAATAAAAGCAATAAATGAAACAGAAGACATTGAGGAAGTAGATAAAACAGAAAAGTGGACATGAGGAAGAGGTCGAGTTTGTTTGAAAGGGCGTGGAAGCATGAAATTTTAGCACACGGAAAATCTGGTTTTGTTTTTCACTGCTATAAATAATAATGATAAAGAAAAGGAGGAAATGTAGGGAAAAGGTGACACACGGTCTGTGTTGGGAGGAGGTGAGCGTGGGCTGATGGGTCAACAAGATATAAAACTGAACAAACGAGGATGAAAACTAACCATGACGTCTATATTAATCATGGATTCTTTATTACCAATAAGTAAATGCTCTGAAATATTGCCTGTTTGCTCTGATCTACTGATTTTTAGTTCAATTTTCTTTTTCCAAATCAAAAACTTTGAAGTAGAACACCAATTGGAATGTCACAGGTTCCTCTTTAGCTGTAATAAACGATCCCTCACGGACAAGACGAGATGCTACAGCTTCATTCTTTTGGAAACCCGATAACGTTGTTGTCTTATTCTGTGATGGTTCTTTTGCTATATCTTTACTTGGTTCTGCAAAGAAAACCAGCCCATTTCCACACTGATTCCTGATGATGGAGGCTTTCAGAATCAGGGCAGATGGCTGTTATTACCTCAAGTACAGGAAGTGCACAAGTGTATATAGTAGATGAGGGCCAAAATCTAGACTGTCTAAAGGTAATAATGTGGAGAGCAGATTTTTAGTTTCGCTCCCTTCTCGTCTGCGTACAGTTTCATGTGAATTTGGCTGCTTTGGATGGTTTTGTTGTGAATTTGTTTTTCCAAAGCCTCGTTTTCTCGGGCTTGTTAAGCTCCTGCAGAGCCTTGGAGAACATTAAAGACATTATAAAACTGTTTTCAAAGGCCAATTAGCAGTTCCTGGGACTTAGTGGAGTGACCCTTCTTGTGTTAAAAAGCTTTCATTCTTGACAAGCTACTTGGTTTTCTCACATATTCCTTCCCTTTAGTGCAGAGGCACTCTGAATTATTTCTTAATTATCTTGGGCTGCTTTATGGGCACAGAGTTTCAGACCTAATTATATAAAAACTCGGAAATTTAAAGCATACGTTACTTTGGTTTTTGTTAGATTAATCAGCCAGACAAGTAATTTTAAAAAATAACATTCTAGTTAGGAACTTCTTTATTATTTTTAACAGTTTATATATATAATATAATATGTATATGACCTTAACTTGAACTGTTAAGGAATAATTCCAACCGTAACTTTTGTGTTATTATTAGAGAAAGTTCAGACAGTTGGGATTGTGAACCTAAAGTGATGCAGCTGCAACAAGTCTGACAAGATTGACGTAAGTCCAACTGAGCATTGTTTTTGTTTTTTTAAATATCTCTGTAATTTGGAATTGTTTTTTTGCGATCACTTAAATGGAAGCTGTTGCTTTTTTTCTACTACTGTCTTATGTTTTCATTGATTGTCTAAGAAGAAGAATCAATACAAACTGATTTTAAAACAAGCATTTCAAAAGGGCTAGCATCTGTGGCTAACTGTTAGCTCTAACAAAGCTCTAGCGACGACAAAGCTGAAGACACATTTATTTAGAATTGCTTTTAGTACATTGTAGTATTTTGTCATGTTTATGTTTCGACTAATATTTCATTGTGTTTTAGTTTCTTTCCTCATTTTTATTCCTGGACTAAAACGACTAAAACAATGTGCAGTACTTACAGTTGTGAAGTGCTATGTAAATAAAATTAGATTGATTGATTTCATTGACCAAATACATAAATTAACATAATGGGGAAGTTGCATTCACATTCTAGAACCAAACTTGGAGCAATAATGATGTATTACCTGTACCTGGCCAGAATAAATAACGCAATGTAATTTATGGATATTTTAGACAAAGATTAAAAAATTCAACAACAAATCCGTCTTACTAAAACAAAAAAAAGAACTACCAAATAAGGCATGGACAACTCATTTGATGGCTGCGTTGTTGCACACTAACACACTGTGACTTGTTGACGAGGCATCAGATGTGCTCAGATGACCGTTTTCCTCCATCACTATCAGCGATCTGTTTGACAACAATCACCCATGTAGCACGGCAGCAAATGCATAAGGACACATTGACAGCCAGAGGACTTGTGAATAATCGGCTGAGACTGAAACACTGCATGTGTCTTCATGTGCATAAATGTTTTTTTTTTTTTTGGCTTGTACTGTTTTCTGATTTTAAACAGCATCTTGTTTAAATCGACGCAGCCAGGCGGTGTGCTGTTTGTGACTGGAATTGACTCTTGTTAAGGGTTTGTTGTCTTCCTCCTAACAGGTTTGTTTTCTTGGATTGTTTTGAATTTTTAAACTTCACAGTATTTCTGAAAGCCGTCCAGCCACTTAACGACTACGCGCTACTTTGAGCTGGTCTATCGCTTAAGATCCTGATAGAATACGTTAACGTTTGGAGGAATTAATGTGACAAAAAATACAAGATAATCAGAATAACAAATCTCTTGCAGAGACAGAGTACATCAAAAATAGAGGAACGTAGGAGGAAGCAAGGGAAAGGAAATTGATTATGCTGATATAACAGAGTGCAAATGATTTGTGACCCAAAACAAAACACAGTTCAGTATGTCGTATTGAGGAGAGGAGTCCTCTTACCTTCTGAATTAACAACTGCCAGAACTCCAGCAGCTTCAGCAAAAACCCCTATGAGCAAATTCTGAGCTGTCCAAGTTCAAAGGAGTGAGGAGCAGCATATAGATCAGCCTTTATAGAGGCTTTAGGAAGCCAGTGAGTTCTCCTGAAACTAGTAATGATCAATGATTTCCAAACATAAGCACACAAATCCAACAGCAATTAGTGAGTACCTCAGAGTTTATCTTATTCAGTTTGTTTAGTTCCATAAATCCTTTTTACTTTTAAAATTGTGGAAATTCTGCATGAACAGTGCAAATATTTTCACTAAATAGCATAAAAAAAATACACTTCACCTAAGGAGAGAGATCCAATTCAAAATGATTTGTTTCATACTCACATGCATCCCTTATATTGGTTTGATCCAATTATTCGATACCAAATGTTCAGGAGCCGCAGCTAAACCTGAAAGTGAAGGATTGATTTGGGAATAAACATTAGGCTGTGGCACATGTCACACAGTGAGACTGATGAGAACGCATTTGTTTTCGTGAATGAAGAATATTGCGCTCTTATGTCTTTAGTAGTAAGACCGATGCAGTGAAGAGAAGGTTGGTGCTTTGGGTTTGCATTGATTGTGTGGATTCAGCATCAGTTTAGTTGATATAAAAGATGAACTATGTACCCTCTCTTCTTCTGACTGTGTGTGACTGATAGTGACTTAATCTAGAAAGCTCCTCAATTAAGAACTGAGCGAATGCTCTTTACTCTAAATGGATTCCATTCAACATTTCCTTGCAGAATTAAGAAACACCTTTTACATTAGCAATGCTGAGCTTTTCTGAGATTGGCTAAAAACATCCTGTCCTAAATGCGTTTTTAATTTGTGTAACACTACCAGAATGGTTGACTTAACAGTTTTAGCTCAAATGTACTTTTTAAAAAGGGTTTTTTAAAAAAAAAAATAAAAAAAAAAGGTCCATGAGTTATTGCTTGTGTAAAGGATGAGAGGACCTTTTGAGCTTCAAAACCAGGTAGCTGTTTGTACTTTTGTAAGAAACAATCTTACAAAGTTAGTTGAAATGGCATCTGACTATTGGAGACAAATTGAGGGAATATTTTTTTAGGAATTTAGGATCTGGAATACTGTCCAAACAGGAACTGGGCCTGCTGATAGAAAGGTAGATCCGGTTTGATTGGGACCAAAATCGCAACATTTGTTCCATTTTCCATTTCAACTCAGTGATGGTTTCTGCTAACAGGGAGTGACGGTGTGGAAACGGGGCAGATTACGAGGCAGAGGCCTGTCCTCTCCGAAGTTCTCCTCGTTAGGAGACGTGTCAACAGCTTAGAGGAAAATGTAAAGCGTTTCCCTCACATGTGACGCTGCGCTCAGCCCTGCAGACCGGCCTGGGCGCCCTGAAGATCGCCGCTCTAATAGGCGCCGACATGAACATGGCGGGAATCACAGCGTCGGCTGTAGTACGATTTCCAGTTACCATGGTTTCCACCATCACGGCTCTGACTGTCCCCTTTGTAGGCGTCTGTCACACATGAAATGCACCCAGATGGCCAGCACTGATTTCATTAGCGAAGCTTCTTCTAAGAGGATCCAGTGGTCTCTCTCTCGCCTTCTTTTTCCTTTTTTTCCCTCCCCACGGGGATTATCTTGTGCGACAGGCTGGCCAGAAACATTTTGACAGATTTCTCCAAGCAGTGTCTCTTATTAGAGATATGCAGAGGGTCTCTGTCCCTTCACCCGTCTAGCAGCTCTCTTCAGCCGTTCCCCTCTTAATCCAGCCGATGTGTGCAAAAAAGAACATATGGCGCCGATTCAGAGCTCCGTAACACTTGCTGACAGTTGCATGAAGCATCGGGCCATCAATCTGCTGCTCCCTGTAGTGCTGCTATGTCTCATAAAGTCAAAAAATATGTATATATATTATTTCCTTCTGTTATTCTCCACCCGCAAAGGTTTGTTGCTGTTAATTTTACATGTTTTGACCAGTGTAGTCAACTTATTGTTTTTGTCAGTTTCAGTTTCTTTATTATTTATAATCAGCAGTTAAACGCCCAACTGCACCGACTGAACAAATTAAAGTTGTTTTTACATGTTTGACCAAGCATGCAAAGCTGTTGACGTGTTTAAATGCGCAGAGTTATCAAGTATTTATAGTTCAGTACATTTATGTCTGTGTTTAAAAACAAGAAACATTCTAAGTCAATTTAGTACTGCTTTTCTGTATCGGATCGTATCGGACGATACTAAACCTCAGATATCAGCATAGAAAGTAACAAAAAAAAACGTTAAGCGTTGCATCCTTAGAACAAATCTGATCAGGTCCCGGAGATCTATAAAAAAGTCTCGATATTGGGGCAGGTGTTTACTTTTCTGCAGGACTGTAGTGTGTCACTTACATTTCAGAGTGTGTGGGGAAAAACTGTTTCTATCAGCTTTACCACATTTACAGAGTGAAACATTGGCCAGATTTTCTTTGTGGAGCAGCTCAACCTCGGTCAGATTTGAAGAAGAGCCTGCCTCCACACTTCATCAATCTCTTATTTATTTTTCCCTTCTTGATTCTGAACACTTCCTTCAAATCAATATCCTATGAGGAAAGAGGAAAAAGTCGTCCTTATCCCAATTTCTTAACTAAAGGTCAATTTGTTTACTCAAATCTTGCCTCAGTTCTAATTTCTAATTGGATTTGCTCAGGCATGCATTTGAACCACTGCATGTTACAGAAATAAACCTTTTGGTAATTTTTTGTTTTCTTCAGACGTTTCTGAAAAGTTTGTTGAAAACTAACTCTTCTTTTTTCTCAGATTTTGCATCCTTCACAGTTTTGGGGGGGAAAAGGCATTTTTTTTCTTTTTAGTTGGCAGCAGTTCCTAATTCAAGCTCACATGCTCACTGCACCTTCAACTGAAGTACATAGTAATTATCCAAAAAAAAAGGTGGAGTGTTTTGGATTAGTGCTTTAATTGGTGCCTGTCATGGAAATAAATGGAAAAGCTATTTAATGCGTGGAGGCACACATTGTTCTTCACCTCTTTAGTTCCCTTCCTGTACATCTGTTATATATTCTTTATAAATCAAGCAGTCAAATAACTGGAAATCCTTTATTAATTATTAGCATCAAACAACCAAAAAAGAAAAGTCAAATGTAGGAACACTGATTTCTCAAACAAAATCACTTTTTTTTCCCATCAAATTGCAGCTTTCCCATCCATCAAATGCAGAGTTTCCACTGCATGGAATAATAATTCACCGCACACGCCTGCTGTCTGCGGAGGGTAAACGAACCCGTCTGACGAGTGAAGAAGGTTAAACGTCTGAATTGTTTCAGTGGTTCTTTCGGTGGCATTCTCCGCTGTTCTGTCGAGAAGTAATGAGCTCACACCACCTCAAACGCTCGCGCCGGCCTTCGTCGAGCGTCCGCCTTTGAAGGCAACTCCTGCTTGTCAGTCATCGACGGAGCAAAGCGAAAACCTTGGCTGGATAAACGGCGTGGTTCAATGTGAAGTCTTGAAACGACGCTCTGCTCGGCTTTGAGCTTCGTTCCACCTTGAGGAGCAAAAAAGATCATTCAAAAAAATGTTTTTTACACCTTTTGTGCGTCACAATCCAAGTTGAAAATGAACAAATCTATCAGAGGGTAAAATTTAGAAGCTACAATGACCTGGTTGTAGAAGTCATCGTCCTTAAAGTGATTACTTTCTCAAGCGACTTTACATTTATTTCTGAACGACAAAATGCTGCCGGTGTTTGTTGTTTAGTAGAAGATAAGTCATGTGTGTTGCTCTTTACAATCTCAGAAAAAACATGTAATTAAGTCATGGAGAGAAGCATTTACTCACAGTGAGACATGATAGTGGCAGTATCACACTTTTCTTCAGAAAAATCCGTCGTTCTAAAACAGTTTGGCCAAAAATCTCCAGTTTTGTTCTTGAAAGCTGAATTTATTTTTCAAATTTACACTTCAGCTAAATGTGGGTTCATAGCTAAAGAAGATAGTAAAGAAAACATTTTAGAAAATGACATTGTTACTGTTATATCTACTGCATGTGTGAATGTGTTAAAAAAAATATTTCTATCAGATCTACTGGGAATTTGTTAAATGGGATTTTTTTGTTTTTTTGCTGCATTTTTTTTTAATTGGGCCCAAAAGCCCAATTTTTGCGGCGAACTGAAACCGGACTGGACATGTCGCACCGTGTGGTTTTTGCTGTGCAGAGAGTTTTTCTGAGGCTCTGTGTTGACACTCACCTAGAAGCTGTTGTAAAAAAAAGAAGAAAAAAAAGCTCCACAAGGGAACGCATTTGATTTGCAAATGGCAGAAAAAAAAAGAAAAAAAATCACCTGCACATTTGCAAACACACACAGACACAGGTGTGTTTGTTCTCCTTGGGAATGATTTGCAATTGAATGGGGAGCGTTGTTGTAGCTGACTTTTGCTTTAGTTTAAAAAAAGTAAAACGTGTATCTGAGCACGTGCAGAAGGACATGTCGTGTTCCGATGTAGTATGAAAACATGTCTGGTTTCAGCCAGTCTGCTCCATTAAAATTCAGCCATATGCTGTTTGCTTTCCAGTCAATGCCTAACGCTCACATTGTGCTCAAGGTCTTTGATTATGCCCTGGTGTGTGTCTGCCTCTGTGTGTGTGTGTGTGTGTGTGTGTGTGTGTGTGTGTGTGTGTGTGTGTGTGTGTGTGTGTGTGTGTGTGTGTGTGTCACTGGAATCCAGAGTTTAAAATGTCATCCGATGCCTAGCGGTGTCATTTTCCAAACTTCAGGTGTGTGTGTTAGCATGTGCCAGCTGTTTCTGTCGCCTCGTCCAGGTGTTTCCTCTGATAGTTCTCTCTCTCTTTCTCTCTCTCTCTCTTTCTATCTATCTCTTGCTCTTTGAACCAGGAAGTGGCAGCCACTCCTCCGGCCAAAAAAGTGACATCCATTAGCTCTGCTCAGACTGTCCCGTCAACAACACATCACAACATGGCCTCACCCCAGGATGTCACCCATAGTGAGTATTTATTTCATTTTATTTTATTATCTAATGCAGAGATTTGTGACCCTTTTAAAACAACCCTCTGCTGTGGGGTTTTCACACTTCATGTTTAAAAGTCCAAACATGGTTTCTAGATAAGGTCCAAGGTCTGGAACAGCACTGAGCAAATACCAAAAAAAACCCCGTTTATTTCTGAACCTAAACTGCTCTAATATTTTCATATTAAAACATATTGAGCACCCTGAATTTATGCAGAATTTAAGATAACTTTTTCTCCGTCAACAAATATATAATTAAGTATATAGTATATACCTTCAGTCAAGTGTGTAGTGATAAGTGTATCACTACACACTTATATATATATATTTATTTACATATTATTTTTTGCAAAGGAAAGAATTCCTAAAACACTATTGTTCAGTTCATTTGAAGACTAACTTTTTTGGTTATTTAAAAAAATTTTTAAAATCAGCCTGCTATCGATCCGTCCTACAATAAAAAAAGTAGCACACACTCCATGTGAAAGTATTGAAACTTTCAGTAAAATGAAATCTGTTCACACTTTACATTATATGTCAGCTCTGGATAAGTATGGAATTTTAGTTTTATTTTTTAATTAAATGTTTTTCTGTCAATTTGCTGCGGGATTCTAAAATTGTGCCCCTTCACACTTTGGATGTTGACCTCCTGACTGAGACGTACAATATAAAATTAAGTGTTTTATCCCTAATTTTTGGGGGTTTTAAGCAATTTCAGGAAGAACTCAGCCTTTGGTTCCTGTTTTGGGTCTGGTTAAAATGTCAAAGCGTTACAACAGCTGTTAGCAGGAAGTTATTTACAATCAGAATAGAGATACCAGATCTGTTCCATGTAAAGAATTAAAATGTAAGACCATAGAGCGATCAGTTAGTGTAGCTTATTCTAGCTGACTCTTTGGATGCCTTCGAAAAGCAGCTACAACATTTTATTGTACCATGAATTTCCCTTAAACTTCCATTTATTGAGCTGTGGCTCATTTTCCCTGCTTGTGATTATGTGTATTTGACAATCATATAAACACAATTTGTGTACTCTTTTCCAATTTTTTCAGGACTGGCAACTTTTGAGAGCTATCCTACTGAAAGATTGGATCTAATATTGGGTCTGAGCGCTGTGATTGCATCATGGTTACACTGTTCCGTCAGCCGAGCAGCCGAGCCCTCAGGATGGTTAATGCAATGTTTCGTGCCATTTGTTCTGGGAGATAAACATTTGGCGGAAAGCAGCTTTTTGAAAAACTAAATTGTTCATTTCCAGATAAGGCTCTGCCTCACTGGCATTTTTTTTATTTTCTTATTTTTTCTGACACTCCAGACGCTCCCTGGACGCTGTGATTCCATTTCTGGCAGAGAACCAGTACAGTAGCTACCTCCACTTTATTTTCCGCCTACGGCAGATAACATAAGAAACCCAGATGGGGTTCAGGCAAGGTACCTCCATTCCTGTAACCTAACTAAAGAGAACAGGTTAGCACATCACAGAGTGGGGACTGCCTCTGTTCATGTCCATCTGTGTATAAAAAATGTTCAAGAACACAAACACTTTTTTCTAAGTGCCACTTTATTTGGATCTTGAATCTTGACTTGAGTAAATGATTAATTTTGTCACTTCTGGGATACCGTACTGGATGTAATAGACTGGCACAGCATGTAAGGGGTTTCCTATTATGCTTCTCGCCAGTATGTGAAGTAAAATGAGTTAAAAGCTTTTTACAGGAAGTAAACCACAGACCTCAGCTCTGATAGAAATACACTGGAAGAGAAGGGTGTGTTTGATTTGTGAACCAGGAAATCTTGTGGCTGTTGCTGGTTTATAGCAACCCGTTTATATCTGTTGTAGCATCACAACGATGACGGCCGAAACTGCTGCCCGTATGGACTTTAAGTGGTTTGAGAACAAAATTGCCCTAATTTACCTAGACACTTTAGGTCCTTCAAAATAAGAATATCTCATGTTTCATTCATTCAGAAATTGATTGATATCAGTTGTTAATCTTTTAGTGTTAGTTTAAAAGGACATAAATGTATACATTCACTTTGCCGTTAATCTATGGACTTGTTCATTAAAGTATTAGTGAGCATTTCTACACTCTTAACTTTATTTTATGGACCTTTAAAAGCTCTTTATGAATGAATGACTATACTTTAATAATCCTCTGGGATAGAATTGACATTTCAATACATCCCATCCAAAGAACAAATAACAAGCAACATAAGAACTGGGTAGCCAGGTGCCTGAGGCTGCAGCCATGGGAGGCACTGCCCTTTCATTAGATGCCTTGATAGAATAGGGAGAGTAAAATGTTACGTATAGTTCTTGGTCGATTCCTTGCTTTTTTTTGTTTTTGTTTTGTTTATCAGTAATCAGGGGTTTACAGTGAGATCTCCTAAATATTTTGGCCCTTTACAGCAACTTGTAGCTTCTTGTGCCTGATATATATTTGGAGAATTTTTGATTTAAAGCTCAGCAATAAAATCCAAATCAGCAACTTTCAACCCAAAATAGTATCTACTAGTTGTATGATGAGTTTTCAGGAGTCACAAGTTTAACTTTTTTTTTTTAGATTAGAGGAATAAGACATCAAAAAAAGTTTTTTGATACAAAAGAAATTGCAAGCTGAGCTCATAGCCTGCCTTGAATTAAGAAGTCTTCCTGCTGCGAGGAAACTTAAATATTTCCTTTTAAGCCACCAGGACTGTGCTCTAAAAGAGAAAATATGTTATGGGGTGATCAGCAGGCCTCGCTGAGCGCAGGATATCATTTCTGTTTTAATTACCACTATGGAGGGAACTTAAAAATCTTCTCAAATGACTCTTGCCGACTGCAGTTCCAAAATGCACCAACTATAGACAAGAACTATTTGTCATGTTAAAGTGCGCGCCGCTGTGGCAATCCACATTTCCACAGAGCTCTCAGTGTGAATAAATACCACGTATCACCATAAATAATCAAATAAATTTGAATGTAAAATGACTTAGGACTTTATTAACAAAGTTAACATTATTTTCACTAACAGAGAATTAGTGATTATTTTCACGCTTCAAAAGTGTGAAAGTGTGATATATCGATGGTATCGGCCGATATCAATAACCAGTTTGTTTTCTCCATTTTGTTGCTTTATATTATAGGTGTTTCATGATCCACAAAGCTATTGTGTTCAATACAGTTTCCTCTAACATCACCTGTCTAATCTCCGGGGTTCCACTAGGCTCAGTCCTCAGTCCATTTTTTTTCACCAAGCTTATGCTATGCTAGACAAAATGGATAGATATTACAAAATAGATAGAGGAGGCAGAGTCTGGGTCAAATCAAATAAAAAAAGAAGGAACAATAACCTTAATTATTCAAAATGTGTCACAATTCGTGCAGAAAAACCAGCTATTCTACCGGAATTGAACCTCAGTTTGGAAGGCCTTTTTGAAAACACAAAACACATTTAGGACCAACAGGTGTTGCACCTCTCCAACTGTGGGCCAAGCATCATCTCTCTGAGTTGTTAAGTAGAAAATAACATCATATAAACACTCTTGGAGGTGAAAGGTCAGACCTTGGGTGTTTTGGTGCTTGACTGTGTTCTCCAGGTAGCAACAAACGTTGTTTTAGATGCATTGTGGGATTAAAATTAAATAAGAGCAACGCGATAGTCGAGGGTGAGGATGTGAAATGATTTGTTGACGGGTCTTAATCCCGCGCCTGAACACACGCTCATAAATTCACCCTCACATACAGATACTAATGATATTTATACATGCTGGCTGATATCCTTATCATCCACCTGGGATCCATCAGGCCTGCATCTAAAATTAGAGCTCGCTGATGATCCCCGGCGTTGTCCTGACTGAGCGACAGCTTTCGTCTCGCTGGGCGAGCCGACAGCGAAGACGCCGCGTAATCTCTGCCAGGCGGAGTGACTGACAGCAGGAGGAAAAGGATCCGAGAGGAACAGAACTGCCTCCTTCAAATCTGCGGCGCTTAAATAAAGCACAAGCATGGAGTAACTGCACTTTAAACAGATGCAAAGCTCACTTCTAAATCTCCGCGCCGCGGCTCCTTCGTGGCGGGCGTCCTTGTTTACACGCACTCTGCTCGCATTTCACCAGAATAACAGCGTGACACCGTGGCGGGCTTTTGTGGCACTGTGTAAATCTAAATTTGTTTATTTTTTTCATTCAGAAGTTATATTTTTTTTTATCTCTATATATCCAGGAAGGAGGTAGTGCTAAATAATTTTTTTTTTCCTGTGTTTGAATTGTGGCAGTTGGAGACAGATTTGCCCTAACTGCTGTTTTTGTTTTGATTAATCTCCTTCCAGATTGTCCTGCCACATGATGATGTCTTTTTAATATGATTCCCATGGGAAAGAAACACCAAAGATTTTCAGAAACCCCAAAGGCTGTTAATTTCAGACATGATCCACTTAGAGGATATTACGGGACGCAAACAATCCCGTAACGCATGACCGTTTAGAAATTGAAAATCGATGATGTTGTGTGTCTGTTTGAGAGCTGACATGTTGACTCGTTTAAGTCTCACAGAAAAACTTTACCTGAGAACGTGAAAGAACGATTGGACGCTGGAGTAAAACTTGTTGTCATGGGTACAATGAAAAGCCAGCACTTTATCATCGGGTAGAACATTTAGCTTTAAAAACAAACGGCAAGTGTGTGAATATCCTCTTTGACGTGTAAAAAAAAAAGCCTTCACAGAAGATTAGGGATATAAAAAACATTTTCAACATCATGTTCTATGAATGATGAACTTTGAAACATGACAAATACAGACTGTGGTCCTTAAATGGGGATTACGTATAGAGGGGTTTCTGCTGTTATGTTGTTGATTAAATAAAATTGTTAGTCTTTTCGGCTCGTCTTGGGGCATTATTACTGTCTCACAATCTGAAAATTATTTTTTTAACTAGGGAAAATCAGCTTTACTTTTTAGTTCCGATCATATCAGTTTCGCTGTGAGAACAGTCGGCGTTTCACATTCAACATGCAAATCTCAGTCAATCTTTGATTTCTCTGAGACGTTCTGGAAAATCTGAATCTCGGCATCTTTATCTGAGGATCCACACAAGCCCTTTCATGAGACGTTCTCCGAGTGTTTGCTTTCCACTTTGAGAAATGGCAGATCCTTCCCAATTTCAGCGGGATTATCGACGGATAATCTCGACGGCTCGGTACCCACGCTTTTCTCTCCTCGCTGTGCCGCCTTCCAGTGCAGCCTTGTGGGAAAACACGGTGCCTCTGAGGTTAAATGGTCAAGATCGGAGTTTAATATACAGAACATATGAACACAAAATGAAATTTTCAGAGAAATCCCTCCAGATAGAAAGAAAAAAAGTCTAAAAAAAATAAATAGACTGCACCCAAGGAGGAGGATCCGTGTTGTTGCTGTTTGTTTTAGGGCAATGCATCTAAGTCAGTATTTCCCAAGCTGGAGAACTTAAAAAATACTGTCAGAAATAGTTTATTTTCTCTATCCTTCCACCAGAGGCCTTCCACCGAATACCCTCCCATTGTATTAGCTGCAATGCTTTTCTATCTGAAGAGCTGCCTTTGAAATCGGCTCAAAGATCTCTTGAGGCCAGATGTAGAGGGAACAGATTCGTCCTCACGATTCGTCAGACTATTTTTAAACCATTGAAATCACTCAAGGTTGAGCAGGTTTCGTAAGCGGTCTTTACTCAATCGAGCTCATGTGATCGTAGATTTTCAAAGACCTGAGCTAGCTCACATCAAAATAATTATTGTCGAAGCACTAGGTACAGCCAGGTTTTAGCTAATACCATATGGGCGTCCTTTATCGGTAAATCAGTAGCTAGCATGATTAAACATAAATAAGTAACCATTTTAGGTTCTGGTATCCTTTCTTACTCAAAGCAACAGATGACAAAAATAATCTGATGCCTTGATATAAAGTTATGAAAATACATCTCTAAGAATATCCATTTTTGGTTTTCACACCAGTGAATGTAGCTAGCATAATTCTACATCTTCTCAACTGTTTACATCAGTATCCCCAAATCACATTTTTTAGTTTGTTCTGTTTGTTTTTAGGTTGATGTTTACAATTCAGCCATTAAGTTGTGAGAAAAAAAAGTCCAAGTTGTTCTGTTTCGTATTGATCTATGTTAGTCACGACTGGTTACACAAACTGTCGGGTTAATTTAATTCGATGTCAATCAGTCGTTCAGAGCTGACATTAAAACATTTACCTCCCAATCCGCTAGCAGCTGCTGTTTCCGACATTCCCACCGATTTTTTTCCCAGCAAATCTTGCAGTCACATTCTTATAATTAGATTCTCCAACTAAGAGTTCAATAGCAGGATCAATACCAGCCCTGCATCTGAATGATAACTCCAAATTAGCCTACTGTAGCAAAGAAATAGGAAAAAAAATAACATTCAGTCTGGTTCTTAGAAACATTACAGCTTTCATATATTTGTCCTGTAAGAGTTTTACAGTGATTTGTACACAGAAACCTATTCTAGACAAGCACTAGAAGTCCCTGTTGCTGACAAATCATAATGCTTGGCTGCAAGAACAGGCAGTTCTACTTATGGCAAACTAGATCATACAGGAGTTATTCTGACCTCATGCAGCTTTTATTTTACTTTTGAGAAAAGTAACACCTACCATACTATCAGCTTTGATAGTATGGTAGGTGTAATATCCTTAATACCCCTAAATTAAATTCAGCATAACCCAGTCACCTAACTAAAGTCTACTTGTTAAGATACATAATTGAAAGGAAACAGGTATTTGCCCACAAAAGGCTAAAATATTTTTAGCTTTAATTTTCTTTTTTAAACTATGCTCTGTCTTTAAATGATCTTTGAATAAACTACACTGTGTGTGGTTAATCACATAAAATACATTGAAATACCATTGACCATGAATACCTTCTGGCAGTGTGTACGCTCAGTTATGATTTCTAGCCAACTAACAGGAAGACATTACGAATGTCAAATGTCTTCCCGTTTTGCCCATCTATAAATGAGAGCTACACTAAGTGTGAGTGTTTATCTAGCTCATGTAGTGGGAGATTCATATCTATAAGACTACCATGACATAAGGTCAAAGGAATGTAGGGTACCTCTAGGGTTGGCACTAAAAAAGAAAGCCCACCTCCACTTGACTTACCCTCTCCCAGAAGTCCATCCCTTTTCTTTTTTTCTTTTTTTTTAAGAGGGCAGCTTCTAAAATAAAGTCAGCTGTCACCAGACGCCCGGGTCCCACTCACTGAGCTGCACTGTTGGAGCTGGTCTCCAATACACACTTTCTTTCTTTCCTTTGTTTTTGGGTGATGGGTGAAGGGTGCTAAATAATCCCATTTAGGGTTTTTTCTGTACATCCCAAGGCCCTTTTCTACTCTGTTGGATTCTATAACCATTTCCCTTAAACAACATCTTGAAGGTAAGTGACTTGAACAGCCTCCCCAGAGAATGAAGAGCCTGATGTACTGCCCCTGTTCAACATGACTCAAAATTGGTGGAATTTTTTTTTTTTAGCTCGTGTCCATGATGCCACAAGGATTTGCATGTTATCATAAAACATGGATATCATATCATAAAAGAACATGGATCTTTTCGTGTTCCCTTCCGTGAGCAATTCCCAGCAGCAGGTCTGATCTGGAATATTCTGAAAGCACATCAAATCGGAGACAAAGTGCCAAGCCGGCATGAGGAAGTGCTTGAGGACAATTCACTCTCCTTGTAAAGAAGTTATTTTGATAAATTTGACAGCTTAATTATTGTGCCTGTTTTACTTTGCCGGTGAGATAGAAATCACCCTCCGTAGGCTGACATTTCAATTAGTGTAGCTCTCTTTGCTTTCCTGTCAAACCTCAGCAGGCAAAAGGTTTGGCCAGTAAGTACTGAACAGAAAATTGCCTTGCCAGAGGCTTTTATTGTGAGGATGGGGCATACAAGAAGGGTGGGTGGGAACGCCTCTGCCTATTGCAGATCTATGGTCCTTGAACTTTCTTTGTGCTGCCAAGTCGTGCTGCCTCTCAGGTCCTTAAACACTGAAATCGCTATCAAATGTTGAGTATCTCGGCATGGTGGGTCCCCTCTTTCACTCTTCACCTTTTGCCTCAGCACTAGCTGAGTCGAGAGTGGAGTGACTCTCAATTGGTCCCTTTAGAGGAGCCGTCCGCGTGGAGACAGGTCCTAGATGTTGGCGGGCCTTAGCTAAGCTTAATATAGCCGCCGAATCGTGTACGCTGTCAGCAGCGATGCCTCCCTTGTTGACTCGTCATGGCCTTCCCCCGCTTCCATTACCCTCTCAGCCAGTGTTATTGCCTTTGTTGTGGTTCTTGGTCTGAAGGGAATATAAATCTGAAAAGAAAAACCTACTCAGTCTGAGTCTGTTTGCTCCTAAAATCGAGCTATTTTATGCGGTAAGAACTAAATTTGGTGTAAAAAAACAAATTAGCTACCATTAAAATTCTGTAATTTCAATAGAGGGTATTTAAAGAATGAATATAGCCACTCAGTTAAAGGTTTAGAGAGTTGATGAGAAAGCGTTGTGTCCAGCTTCATATGATATTTCTACAGCTAATGGAAGCGCTTCATTAGCCGTCCACAGATTATTATCCCACAAGTCTTGGGGATAATCAAGATGTTTTCGGCAAATGTGAGACAGGGCTTTGTTACTGTTGCTCAGGCATAGTTTTTAGCCTTGGACCTCCCCCATAAACACCATTTCTGGTCTCTTTCTTATTGAGTGATGAAAATACCTTACCTTAAATATTGTGAGGTCTTCAGTGCTTTAGGAGTTGTTCTTGGTGATTTTAGACCTCTTGGATGATTTGTCAAAGTGAGCTCCTGGAGTCGTTTTAATAAGTCGGACACTCTTTCATGTTCTCTCTGTTGTTGGATAACGGTTCTCACTACAGTCCCAAAGTCACATATTACCTACCACAATCACAGACGACTGTTTGTCATCTGTTCTTAGATTTTATTCAATTGCTTTCTGAGACCTTTTAGCCTACTTAATGCTGTTAGGTTGTATTTCAATGATTCTTCAGGTCTGATACTGTTCACCATTGCGTTTGCAAAATAAAACAACAAAAAATTTAATTACAGTATTTTATGGTTTACTAAGGCAAACAATAACTTTGTCATTGACAGTGTTTTTTCTTAATGAATGAAATCTCAATAAAACCCACAGAATATGTTAGACATGTACAAAAATTATTTGAAAAAACAAAAAAATAGAAGAAATCAGTAAGAGTTCAAATACTTATTCATGCTTTCACATTCGTTTTAACATAGCTCTGTAAACAAAATTGTCTAAATAGAAGAATTTAACTAACTTATTTGATTTATCAGCTTTAAGAAGCTGGTAGTTGTTTAACTGTCTTAAACTTTAACAAATTTCACTCAAAAATATTGATTAAAATCTACTCTAAAGAAACTGTAATTAAATTGTTAACCCAATTTAATTTGCTACAGTCCAATAGTACGCAAAATAAAAAAAGAAATTCAACCATTTTAAAGACAAATCCTGCAAAAAAAAAAAAAACTGAACCCAGAGACTTTGCCCTCATTATCCTGAGGTACATTACGCATAACACAGCCTGTATTACAGATAACGAAGCATGAGTTGGCTCCAGAACTAATTAGTTCTCACATTGGATACGGTGAATAGCTTAAAATCCTGACGGAAGATATCCCTAATCTTTGCATTCACTTCTTCTTCTCCACATATGTACTCCTACACACACCTCCTCCCCATGAAGCTGCCTGTTACGGGGGAACATGACGCTGCAGACAGAGCCGGTTTATAAAAAGGCTGGGTTTATTTTTCTCCCCCCTTCACCCCCCTTCAATTCCTCCCTCAACCCCCGAAAGCCTGCTTACCTCAACTCTGTGGTATGGCGGCTCTGCATATGACTTATCATTCTGAAAAGCCGGAGATAACCGAAGGGCTGTTGTCATCGCACGCAGACTTTTAAACCTTCACGTGGCTGACCCGTGCTTCAGAGCCGCAGACCATGACGCGAACATTTATCCCAGGTGATAAATGAGGGAATCATCCTTGTGCTTCTGTCATCAAGCCGTTATTAGGATGCGCCACAGCCTCAGGTGTAGGATTTCTGACTCATATTTATAGGATTTAGCTGGTGCTGCTATCTTCAACGGTCTATTTCGCCCCCGTTCCCCTTGACTACTTTGCCAAAAGTAGAAAAAAAGCTATAAGTGGTGCGATGGGATGTTTTCTTAACACGTAGCATCCGGATGAAATTGGAGAAACCGGGAGGCACCTTGAAGTCTCCTAATGTCTCTCCTTGCAAAGATTTTCGTACCTCTACATTTTGCCCACAGAGTGAAATTTCAGCAGAACAGAGGAACGTTATTGTTGTAATTTAATCTCGGTGTGACCAGCTGGCCTCTGACGTTTGTTGGAGAACATCGGTAAAGATAAAAGAACGCTGTTTAGAAAAATTCACAAGTAATGTGCAAAACTGATGGACTTGGAGATATAATTGCATCACAATGTGGTTATTAAAAAGTATTGACCCAGGAAGCTAACTACATATTAAAACCACACAGTTTAAGATTTTTATTGGGAAATAAATGGTACATTTTACCATTAAAATTATTATTAGTAAAATATCTTGCATTGTCCTCTACTTTGAATTTTTTTATTTGTTTAATGAATTTACAATTAATCCACTGTTTTGTCAGCATAAAAATTCAGATATGTTACATAAACAGGCAGAGATCTTAATAATTACAGTTGAGGTATTTTGTGTATTTGCTGGTTTTTCCATTGAAATATACACGCATCATCTGCACACATCTAACAAGCAACATAAGTTGGTCAAACTTGTGTTCAGTACGGTAACAGTCAGACCCTGTAAATCTGAATCACATTCCTCCCACATCATGATCCTGCCACCCTCATGCTTTGCGGTACATTCAGGTAGATCAAAAAGTTTTGTTTTTGTTAAATTTGAACAGGGCGACCTCTTCTTCATTGTTTTGATTTTTTTTTTCTATTACTGAAAAAGCAAAGAAGGATTCTGCCTGCTCTTCCTGATCTTTCCGTCTTTTGGGACATAAAACTCCTTCCTTTTTCTTTTCTTTTTGTCTTCAACCAGAAAACACACGTGCGTGGAAAAAAGAAAACATGTAAAACCTCAAAACAAAACAAGGAACGAGGAGGAGGAGGATTTCATCGAGTCAAAAGGTTACGGGGCGAGTACGTGAAGAAGACGAATCGTTTCTATTTAGGGTCGTCTTTCATCCCGGGGAAGCTGCTGCTCAGAGCGAGATAACATGCCAAGAGCTGAAAGGTTGGGTGTGGGCGGAGGTTGAGCCTTAACAGAGGCTCCTCTGGAGCCTAATGATGCTTTGTAGCTCAAAAAGTCAAATGTAGAATCAACACTTTTGTTTAATTGGCTGTCCACAGGGATGTTCGGAACCGCAAAAAGAAACACGGATTGTTCTTTTTTATTTTCTCCATTTTCCTCTACATATCTCTTGCTCTGGTTGTTGAATGGGGAGCATTGAAAGTTAGAGGACGTCTTCATCGAATTCAGGTTTCAAACAAAAGGCAGATCCTCTTTTTTTTCTTCTTCTTCACATGGAGTTTTAGAAATCTTGATGATTTAGTAAGGACACTGCTCTTTTTTTAGGTAAAAAAAATCTATTCCATTGATTTAGCTTGTTGTAGTTTATTTTTTTAAAAAGGCCTTTTTGTACAAAATTGTCCCTGAAGACCAATTATTAAATGGCAAGCTCCTCCACAGCTTTCCTGATGTGCCAAAAGAGTAATGAGTAGGTAGCAAATGTCAGCAAACCCCTTGAGGAGACATATCCAACGGTCGTGTTAAGTCTAACTTCCCTTTGATTGCCCTATGAAAGATGTATATTAGTCTAGAGGTATTGTATTTTTTTTAATGTTCTGCATGTTTGTGTAGCCGCAGGTAGAGCCGGGTCTTCAGAGGAGAACCAGGAGGCCGAATCAGTGTCGGTGAAAGAGCGGCTGGCGATGTATCAGGCGGCCGTGTCCAGCAAGGAGAGTGGCGGTGCTTCCTCCGCAGCGGTAAGACGAGAACCTCCACTTGTATGTAACTGGATGGATGTAGAGAGCAGCCGGGCCGGCGGCACACAGGCTCAGTGTCTCATCCTAATGGGAGTTACATTTTTCTGTCAACTGTTGTCGTTAATAAATCCAGGTTTTCGGCACCATTTCCTCCCCATATGGACCCCGTATTTAATTGTTGTAAGGGTTTTAGATCAAGGTTGGCCTTTATCGTATCGTTTATCGTGATACATTTCTGACCATATTTTGATCTATCGTACAGCTATCTGTATTGTCGAGAATATTTTTACTATTTTCTCCACTGTTTAACAAATACGAAAGAAAATATGACTAAGTGCATCTACAGTGTTCATTTTAAGAAAAAAAATAAATCTCACTTCTTTATGTGACTGGTGTCATAAAGCTGCATATAATGGGGATATTTTCCAAGAGCATATATTTGTGTTGGTCAGGCTATAATTGATGTCATGCAGTTATTACCTCAAAAAGAACCAATAAAAAGTTATTTTCATTGTTATCATAATAATACCGCAAAATATCCTGATAAAACTTGAAGCCCATATCACCAACTTGTAGTTTCAGGCCAATCCTGGAAGGAATTATGTGTCAAATTTTTATTATGGGGTGTCATTTGCTGATTTGTGTTTATAAAATGAAATTCCATGTAAAGCTGGTGAAATTTGTGGTCATAAATTTACAAAATTGAGTATTTCTACAGGAGTGAGTTGAAGATATGAGCCTTGAGCATCTTGTGAGGGGCTCCCAGCTTCACTCCCTGATGAGACTTTGCTCCCCGATTTTCTAAACCGAGATAATGTCGCCTGCCGTCTCCTCTCGATGTGCTGCTTACTGCTCAGAAACTCTCCGAGCGGCTTTTTAAAAAATCTGAACCCTTAACGACGTGAGGGAATTTAGAGGAATTCTGCCTCGCTGCATTTAATCTCCACGAGATAAAATGCACAAACTCACACAATGAATATTGATCCAGTGATGCCAAAGCATAATGAAGCATTTTCAAAACACAACTTGTTGCACAGGATTTAATTGGCGCTCACTAAAAACATATTACTTGGAGTAAAATGCATTTTCTCGACAGAGAAATGTTGTTTTTTTGTTTTCCCTGTTCTCCCCGCTGCTTCGCTTTAAACGCCCCAATGGACGAGAAGTTTCAAGTACATCATTTTAGTTAGAAACATGGAATACACTCTTGGCAAGATAACAGCCTGGAATGCTCCAGATGTTGATTATTTTAGGGAGGAAGTGGATAAACGTATTTCTGAACTGCAACTTGGGAGTTTGTGCTGTTAAACCATTTTATTCTTTCTCTGTTTCTGAGTCAGTCCTCCCCCCATTTCAATAAAAGCAGAACTTCACACGTTACTTCCCCTTCACCTGAGTGCGCCAACGGTGGAAAATAAAATTCAGAATATCGCGTCATTATTTATCATCAAGGACAAGAAAATAATCCTCGGTGACTTTGCAGAGCCTCCATGCTCTAAACCCGTAATAATTCAACAGCATGAGCCGACAAGGTCAGGAAAAAATAAGGCCAAACTTTTCTGAATTTAAGTTTTTATTTGAAGAAAACTTCTGCTTTTGGTTTTATAGCCCAGCTTATGTTTTTGCTGAGCCGTTGCATTAGCTTCAGCAACATGTAAAAGGAAGCATCTAGTAGTTCCCCATTAAAACTTCCTCTGTCTGTTGATCTGATGATTATAAAGTATCATCTGACCTCACAGGTGTGTTTATAGATGTCGACCTTCCAAAATTTTGGAGGCAGCTGTTATGTTTCCTGGACTTGTAAACTATAAAATACCTCTAAAGTCTTGTTAATTGGGATTTTAAAGTCTAGAAATGTAAATAAATTAGAATTTTCTGAACTTTCAAAATAAAATATGTTCTGAATATTCTGAATGAATTTAAATTCTAAATGTCTTAATTTTAGACATTGTAAAGAAAAGTGGGTTGCTGCGGTGGGCACACATCTGCTAATCCAGTGGTTCCCAAACCTTTTGTCCTGCTGGGGGGGGGGGGGGGGGGGGGGGGGGGGGGGGGGGGGGGGGGGGGGGGGGGGGGGGGGGGGGGGGGGGGGG
>CAEGAF010108345.1:0-12772 GCA_903067075.1 Micropoecilia bifurca | reverse complement strand
TGGCTAACAATCTGGCAGGGAAGTGTCGGCAGCCTCCTCTAGATATACAGCTCCTGATGACAGAAAGGTTTCAGGTGCGCAGGTCCGCAGACGCCCTCAGGTGGAAAACAACCTCCAGCGCCCTCTGGTGGATGAAACAAACTCCAGATCCCAACACTGATCAGCCATGATTAGCTGGTAAAAAACTCGAAGAACAAATCTTTTGCAATCAGCTATGAAAACATATACAACCAGGAATGGATGCAATGGGGGCAGAAAGTATTTAGACCCCTTTAAATTTTTCATTCCTGGTTTTATTGCAGCCGTTTGAAAAATCAATAAAATCATATTTTTTTATTAATGTACAATCAGCATCCCATCTTGACAAAAAAAAATAAAATTTTGACAATTTTACAAATTCTTTAAAAAAGAAATATTGAAATATAACATGATCATACATATTCAGTCCCTTTGCTGTGGCATTCATATCTATATTCATACATAGCAAATTCAAAAGTGTTAAATGTTTTGGTGTTAGAAGATTTCATCCAAAAGCAGAGTTAATTTTACTCTAATAGAGTCACATTCTGTTTATGTAAGTGTAAATTATTAGTAGTTAAAATCCAGTGTTAAAGTGTTTCCATATCAAATCTAAAGGTGCTAAAATAGAATCAATAACTCTTTACTTCTTAACTCTGAACTCCACCAGCGGCTCTAACACTGAAGGAGTTAATTCACTGACTCCACCCAGAATCACAGATTCCCACCGAAGTGAAGCGACAGAAGCCAAGTCATTTCAGGACTATTTACGTTCCACCTGTCTGAAGTGTTACCACGCTTGGTAAGTTACTTTTTTTTCTGAGATGGTTTATAACTATTATTTTGAGTTGAGCTCAACCTGTATCATAGACGTCACGTTCGCCACACGGCTCCGTGTTAGCATGTTTAGCTTAGCATGCCAAATGTTAGAGCAGTAGAAGTGTTGGAATAAATCAAGTTGGTGAACATTTAATCAAATTATAGGCTAACTTGAACAGATCCGTAATAATCTGGAGTATGTTTTTTTGTGATGTTGAACATTTACATGCATATTGGTCAGATTTATTTACTTTCTGATAATTTTTTTTCCTTTGAAAAAATGTAAAAGCCTTTTTTACGTTGAGAGCATTATTCCCGCTGCTGTGTCTTATATACGTTTTGCAGCATGTTTTAAACCTTTTATTCCTTTTTTGTATATATTAGAACTAGAGGTGTGCCGATCGATCGGTCACCGATCATAATCGGGCCGATTTCCGTGAAAAAGTGCATGATCGGCAATCATTGGCTCTTTTGCCGATACCGCTCATTTTGCAGCCTGCCTGTGCAGCTGGTTTCCTCTTTCTTTCACACTGCAGAAAGGCGCCGCAACAAATCCTAAGCGATATGGAACTATAACGTGTTGCGGTGAAAAATGGAAGCAGTTCAAAATGCATCAACACAACGAAGTTAATAGACATAAAAACAATGTTTTGACGGAGTTTGGCTACATTGAGGCTCACTGCAGAAAAAAAGATATATGGGGGATCAGATGGGGGATCTAACCTAAAAAATACATTTTACAAACATATTAAAACATTTGCTCTCCTAACATGAGACAGAAAAAAATAATCTATCTCCTCCCTGCTCTGCATAATTACTCCGCTCAGTCAGAAACAGCCAATCAGAGTTAGCAGTAATCAGCTAACAGGAAGTTTTCATTCAGTAACTCTGGATTGTTTATTGTAATGGATCCTGTATTTGAATGTTAAGTTTTATACTTGAACTTTTTGGCAATGAGAGGTTTTATTTTGGCTCTTTGGATTATTTAGCCTCTTCAGAGCCTTCATGTTTTCAGTTTGTTAAAGATAGTATTACCGATAGCAGTACAATTTGCACAATGCCTATTTTGTTTAGTTTTCTTCTTGGAAAAGTTATTAAAATCAGGTTTTTGTCTAAATTAAGGTGAATTCATGGTTCCTTTTTCCACATAGTGTGACGATAGTATTATGTTAAAAAAAATAAATGAATATATATATATATATATATAAAAATAAATGGGGTGATCGGTATCAGTATCGGCAGAAAAAAAACCTGATCGGTACATCCCTAATTAGAACCAGTCTGGTTGAGGATGAATCTCCAGTCGTCAGCCTAACCTCCCCCTCCTGATCCTCCATGGATTTTTTGAAAATTCAAGCTCCAAAAATGATTATGTAAATGTTAATATGCCTGAAACTCTACATTTCTATAATGGAGGCTTGTTGTTAGAGTTGTAGTAAAATGTATTCCTTTGCTCCATTCCTCATTGCTATGTTTTTAGTTTGTCATGATCCAGAGACCGACACTAACTGTCCTACTCAGAGACTGAAGACTGTCTAATGCAGTAGAGGAGCATGTTGGTGTCTCCGGCCAAACGTCACAAACAGCCCAACAACCTGAAGACAGTCTGTTAGTGAGAGGACATCTCTCTAGTGAGTGGACATCTCTCTAGTGAGTGAACATCTCTCTGGTGAGTGGACATCTCTCTGGTGAGTGGACATCTCTCTAGTGAGTGGACATCTCTCTAGTGAGTGGACATCTCTCTGGTGAGTGGACATCTCTCTGGTGAGTGGACATCTCTCTAGTGAGTGGACATCTCTCTGGTGAGTGGACATCTCTGGTGGAGAGCAGAGGAACTGACTCTTATCAACAGAAACATAAACTGGATAAGAAATGATGGATCTGAATATCAGGTTGGTCTGTTATGTAATGTACATATCTGGCAATCTACCTGTTAAAAGAAAATTTACTCTATCATATTACATGAATTGCATTGATACAGGTTTTACTTTCTCCATCTTGTACTTTGAACAATTTCATGCATATAGTATTGAAGAAAAGTGAATTAAGCATACTGTGTTTTGTATTGCACAGCCGGTATGTCAGACCTTTTAATAAGCAATATGTGAGTGAAAGTGACACGTGAAACATGCACATTATTCCACGTTGTAATATGTCTTGTAATTATGGTGCATATTTTGAAATAAATGCATTTGAGAAAATCATTGCCTCTTTATTAAATGTTTATTTTCCAAAGAATTTTTAAAAGTTAAAAGCAATAAAATACCTATTTAACTTCTTAAGAGTTATTTGTAATTAATATTAAAGAAGTACTCTGTGAGAGTTAATATTATGATCTAACACTGAAAAAGTGTTAGTAAGTGTTAAATTATTAACTCCAGCAGATTCGATATTTGACACTTTATAAGAGTTAAGGTACTTACTCTCCAAAAACAGTTACATTAACACTTTCTGGTGTGGACCCATATAGACACTTTAAAAGTGTTGAAATTGATCTGACAGCGTTAATCTGGGCCTCCTGGATTTGTTGTGTATGTGCTGTCTGTTTCCTCTGATCCTTATTGAAATGGTGTCGTGATCTGTGTTTTGTGTAGTTATTTTAAGGTTTTTCTGTGTTCAGTTTCTGTCCTGTGAGTCTGTCTCTGCATCTTCCCCGTTGATTGTTCCCAGGTCTGTCTCATTCCCTTGATTACCATCCCAGTGTATTTAGTCCCACCTGTTGTCCGTGTTCCTCATCGGGTCCTTGTCAAACGTGCGTCAGTTGTCTAGAGTCAGTTCTTGTGTGTCGATCGCCAGTGGAACTTTTAAGTCCTGGTCTGCCTAGTTTCAGTTTTCAGTCTTTTGTATGTCAGTAGCTACCGGTAATCGGCTGTGTGCTGTTTTTTCTGCTGTGCCGCCTGTATTGGCACAAATAAGGCCAAGCTTAGGTTGCAGCACTCAAGGTTCCTAAGAACACAGTGGCCTCTATAATCCTTAAATGGAAGAAGTTTGGGACGACAAGAACTCTTTCTAGACCTGGCCGTCCAGAGCAATTGTGAGAGACGAGGCTTGATGAGAAGAACCCAAAGATCACTGTGGCTGAGCTCAAGAGATGCAGTAAGGAGATAGGAGAAAGTTCTACAAAGTCAACTATCACTGCAGCCCTCCAACAGCTTTTATGGCAGAGTGGTCCAATGGAAGCCTCTCCTCAGTGCAAGACATATGAAAGCTTGCATTGAGTTAGCAAAATAAGACAAAACTCCCACACTGAGAAATAAGATTCTCTGGTCTGATGAGATGAATGTTGAACTTTTTGGTGGTAATTCTAAGCGGTATGTGTGGAGAAAACCAGGGACTGCTGCAAAATATAATACCAACAGTGAAACATGGTGATGGCAGCATTATACTATGAGGGTATTTTCAGCTACAGGGACAGGATGACTGGTTGTACAGAGATATCCTTCAAGAAAACTTCTTCCAGAGAGCTCAGGACCTCATATCGGGCCAAAGGTTCACCTTCCAACAAGACGATGACCACAACTAAAATAACAAAGGAGTGGCTTCGAAACAACTCTGTGACCATTCTTGACTGGCCCAGCCAGAGCCCAGACCGAAACCCAGTTGAGCATCTCTGGAGAGACCTGAAACTGGCTCCAAAAAACTTCACCATCACCTGACGGAACAGGAGAGGATTTGAAGGAAGAATGGCAGAGGATCCCCAAATCCAAGTGTGAAAAACTTGCTGCACCTTCCCCAAGAAGACTCGTGACTATATCAGCCCAAAAGGTGCTTCTACTCAACCGTGAGTGATTTTATAGTCATACATATGACAATGTGTTATTTCAGTTTCTCTTTTTTAATTTGCAAAAATATTCCACAATTCTGTTTATTTTGTGAATATGTAATGCTGAGTGTACAGTAATGAGAAATAATATGAACTTATTTATTTAGCAAATGGCTGCAATGAAACAGAATGAAAATTTAAGTGGGTCTACTTTCTATACTCACTGTATCTGTCTGGTAGCATATCAATGCTACCAGACAGATCATCTACTGTTCTTGGGATTACAACATTATTGTTATTAATGAAATCTTTTTATCAGCATCAGTGTGATGCTTAAATGAAGTCAGCACAGAAACCACATAAAGCTATTTAAAAGAAACTGTTTCCTCAAGAGATATCAGTAATTTATTTAGGTTGTGAAGAGGCGATAGAGAGCAAGACTTTCAGGAGATAAAAAAAAAAATCAATGTTTTACACAAGTGGTCCCCAAACTATGGCCCGCGGGCCGCATCGGACCCGCCTCCACATTTGGTCCAGCCCCGTGAACAATACCAGAGAGCTGTACCAGGATACCAGGATACCAGGATTCCGTTTTTTTCATTTACCGTATTTTCCGGACTATAAGCCGTTTATATGTGGATTTTTCTTCAACCACCAGGGGGCTTTTTAGCAGGAAGTGAATCATTGGAAGTCTCGGTTACTTGCATGCCAACATTGAGCCCACAAGCAGCAAAATGAGTAAGAAACAGATCAGATGTCTTTGGAAAGTTTCTTTTTCAAAGGGGAAAAGGCCGAGAGAAGAGACAGGAGGATGGATTTATCCTGGACCGGTAGGTGAGTCTCACATTATAAGCAGCTCTGCATAACATGGGCGACCAAGCTTCAAGCTGCTTTGCCACATAGAGACCAAGCACACTGTGTTCAAGCAACACATCGGGTGTTATTGTCTCTCATCACTTTCAGATGGAACCGTCTCATTGCAGGGAAACAAGCTTAGGGCTCCCATTAGTCATTATTGTGAGTTAAAATTTCCACGAAAGTAAAATATTCGTTTTTGTGGCGCTTCTATATTATTTTGAAGGGATTGGGCAGTGGTCAAGAGGAGATGAGTAGAGCTTGTGAGTCTTAAGTCTGGTTTAGACGCAAAGATTTAAGAATTGTCGGACGATTCTCCAAATCTCTGTGACCACAGAGCTGATAAAAGTACATTCGGTTCGTGTTCAGCCACAAGGCAGGAACCGATTCCAGTCACGAACATCCCAATTCCAGAGGATAATACAGTAAAACCCCCCAACATAGCGGGAATTTAGAATAACCAAAGATGGATGACAATGTAGTCTGTGGAGTCATTTTAAGAGATAAAAGACGTAACAAAGAGAAAGACAGGAACAGCCGCTCTATTTGCTGCACTATGATTTGGAGGTGCGATATGTCAGCTGTTTGGGATTCCCCTCTGTTCTGACGTCACCGCGCTTTCTGATTGGCTACCTGTCACATTCAACAGGTTGTATCCTTGTTCCAAGTCAGGGAAAAACCCACAGGCTGCGATAAAAGGACCAAGACAACCCAAATAGGGCATGTTCAGCATTTAGTGGGACACCAACATGCAGAAGCCTTATCTGACAGTTCATCCCCTGCCCCTATCTCCCGGGCTGCAAGTCTTGATCGGTCTGCGGTAATAAAAAGGTTGGGACCACTGATTTATCACATGCTAGTAGCAACACGAAGGACCAGCACTTTTACCGTTACAGTTACTGTTCCGAAACTACCGTAATATGTTCTGTTAAATCTAAACTTGGCAACTTTTTCTTTTTCAACAGTAATAAATGTCATTTTCAATTGACTTGTTATAACTCAAATTTTGGGTGAAGTACAATAAAGGGGATTGTACTTCAGCCAGATTAAAGGGGGCTGGGCTCTGATTAGTTTTTTCTGGATAGTACTGGAAAAAGGCAGAGGAGATAGAATTTTTCACAGATTATCTGTCTCAAAGCATACTGTCTTGACATGACACTTTCAACAAATATGTAAAAATAATTTTAAGAAAGTTACATACTGCAGCTTTAATTTTGATTGAAAAAAACGCTCACATTCATGACTAGCACTTTCAATTATGGGTCATGTTGAAAACATAAGTCAACACATAGCTTACTAAGGCTGGAACAATCTGCAGAAATGGACCTTTCCCACATAACTACACTATTATTGTGATTCATTGCACTTCAATTAACATATCATCAATGGAACCGTAAATCAATGGCGAGTGGTGACAAATGACAGATATTTTCGGCTTCAAACTACCAAACATCATTAATTTCCATCACCTGAAAGAGCCCCAGGAGCTAAATGAGTTTACCCAATGCATAACATCCATTTAGATAAATGTTCCATCATTTTAATGACGGAACAGTAGAATTGGTGAGAAAAAAGGCAACAACAGAATCCAGGTAGCAGCTCTATGCTTTTTCTCCTGGTAATATAAACGCCCATCTTGTAATATCTAAATAGATAATTGTCTCCATTTCCAACAGCACCAGGCGGTAATATTGCCATTCAGAGCAGTGGGAGTGCAGAGAAAGCAGGCTGAGGATAAACAAGCACACGCTGCTTTACCCGGCTGGGAAAACCAAACCCATCACACACTCCTACATTGAGATTTTAAGGAATAGAACAACTCCTGGTTGAGATAATTATCCTCCTAGGTGGGTTAAGTGCATGCTCAGTGCGATGCCTGCGCTAGGAATATGATTCAAAATGTGACAATTTCAGAAGACAAAGGGAGCTGAGAAGCATTTTTTTTTCAAACTTTTCTTGTGAGGACCAGATCTAATGTTGTGTTTCTGCTGCATTAAACAAGGTGGAAAATAGAAAAATAAGTGACTTTTGACAAAAAAACATGTTCAAGCAATAAATACCCAACCAATAGTACATTTCACAAGAAAAGATTGGCTAACGCGAACACAGACACCTTTAAATTTTTCACTTGTGTCATTGTTTGATAAAATCCAAAAAATCATATTTTTTTCAGCATCCCATCTTGACAGAAAAAAATGAAATTAAGACATTTTTGCTAATTTATTAAAAAAAGAACTGAAATATCACATGGTCATAAATATTCAGTCCCTTTGCTGTGACATTATTTCTATATTCATATCTGCCGTCTGTTACAAAAAGGTTACAAAAGAATTTCTGCAGAACTCTACGTTCCTAAAACAGTGGCCCCCATAATCCTTACACAGATTATTATGGGTGCTTCTACTCAATACTGAGCAAAGGGTCAGAATCAAGTGATATTTCAGTATTACTTTTATAATGTGTTTGCAAAAAAGTTTACATTTTTGTTTATTCCATCAGGATGGGATATAGAGTGTAAATTACATTACAAATCAAAAAAACCCAATACTGCTTACGAGGAAAAATAGGAAAATATCAGTACCTCACAATGACTAGATTTTCTGTTGTGCAACAGATACCAATGGAACAACAATCAGCGAGATCAAAATCTATTTGAATGTGTCAATAAAATATATTCCATGTTTCTAAATGAAATTTCATTGAATGTGAATTGGTATCACTGCTGAAGAAAAAACTAGAAGAGATTTTTTTTAAGTTATCCTTTATTTATCCTTGTTTGACATGTAATTTTATTTATTTATTTATTTAACTGTTTGCTTTGTTTTTCTCCCTGTCAGTTCTACTCAAAATATCTTCTATACTAGGTACATCAAGCAATATTAAAGCACAGACAAATAATTCAAATAAGAAAATGACTGCCAAGATTAGAAGAAGAAAGTATACCCTAATCCACGTTAAATGATTTTGTTGTTTTTCTTGTGACATCAATTGATTATGTTCCATGTTTTGTTTTTGTTTTGAATGTATCAGTGTCAACGTAGCAACAGCGGGGTGAAGAAAAATGCATTCAAATGGGCCATTTCCATTTAAAATGTATAATCAGAAGCGTTTTTTTTTTTATTATTACTATTTTCTGTGGTAATGAAATACAGTTGTTACATCCAATCATGAATGGTGACTCATTGTATTCCATCCACAAACCCGTGAAGTGGACTTACCTATTTTCAGAAGGGGTCACGGCTTCACAATATGCTCTCCAGAGAACCCAGGGATGTTATCGTGCCTTTGGCTTTGTTCAAAGATTGTATCCTCAAAATATGAATTAATACCTTTTCTCCACCTCCCCCACCACCCATCCACTGAAACCAAACCCAATTCCAACAAAAAAATACCTCATATTCACTGTGACAGCTCTTCAGCTCCTCTAATGGACGAGCCAGCCTCTCTCTTCACACCAAGCGGACAAAAAAAATTAATCATGAGCTCCTCCTGAATATTTACTGCCAAGTTAAGTAAAGTTATTCCATTAGTTACTCCAAGCAGGCCTAATACTGTATCTGTGGGTACTTGTGTGGTGGCTCATTAACAAACCCTTCACACATCATTATCATATTAATTGACGGTCATGAATAGAGTTCTTTTCCAGCCCATCATGGATGTTTTGAACCACTGAGTGTACTGGATAAATTTGCAGCATCAATTTATTTATCATGCCTGCACTCATGATGTGTCTGAATACCACAAAAAAACAAAGTTGTGATCCTGGCTCAACACACTTCAGGACTGATGGATCTCTATTAACAGCCTCATGTAAATACACTTAAAAAAGAGGAGGCTGTGTAAAGTTGCCGATATCAATATTTGGGGTTATTGCTGTTTGTTTTTAGGCATTTTTTGAGTAAACATCTACGCTCCAGAAAACATGGGAAAACCTGAAGCATGACTCACTTTTCAGCAAAAACAGGTTCTGCTTTACTATGCAACAAGATGACAGTAAAGTAATATTTAGTTTTGTTCTCCACTAAAAAGAACTGACAAAAATCAAAAGCATGACCAACTCTCATGAAAACCTTGCACTTAAATAAAAAACTGAGCAAAGACACATGTTTTCTTTTTCTTTTCTACTGATGTGATTGGCAGCATCTTTGGAGTAATATTGTAAAACCAAAACAGACTGTAAACAGGTCTTTCTGAAGCACAGATAGGCTCAGAATCCACCATTTAAACCCATTCAGTACGCCTTTATTCTTGCAGGTTTCCTTTTTTCAAATGCGGTTTTTTTTTCTGGGCTTAGAGGGAAATGGCACAGACTGACGACTGTCAGGTTGTCAGATGCCCCATTTTCTGTAAGCATGCCATTGCATTTTGCTGAGGAAAGGCAGTTTTTATGGCTTATTGCTAAACCAGCAAATATTATGTTTTTTTTTATCCCATTAAAACAATGGGATAAGTAAAATTGGCTTATTCAAATCAACAGAAAAACATATTTTACTGCCAAGAGTCTTTGAAAGGTCAGTTCAGAGGAAAGAGTCTCAATTATCCTCTTAACGTACTGTTCATTTTGACTCACTGTATCCACTTACTATAAACACATCATTCCTTTATTTATGCAATTAGTAATGTTAATGTCCATTTAGATTCTAAACACTGTTTTGAACAGCAGTTTACCTCTAGCATTTATGATCTCTGGTTATTTAGAATCAAAAATAGAAAGAAGAGGTATTAAGGAAGATATAACAGTTTCCAAGCACCAGAAACACGGAGGTTTTGGATGCAGGCAATGACGTTTTTTGAACTAGGAACAGGGTTATTTGCACTATTTTCATGCTAGTTGTGACCAGCTACTGATGAAAAAGTAACACTGTCATTTAGATTGTAGTTTACAGAAAAAAATAAAACATTAAAGAACTAAGTTTAAATTGCATCTCTAAGAATTCTCATTTCTGGTCTAGTGACAACAGTGATGTAGACACTCCAGCCCAGTAGGTGCTAGCAATGAATTCCAGGTGTATTTGGCAGCTGTGAAGAAAATCAACAGGTTGCATAGCCACAGCTTTGAAGATTGCCTCCAAATTCCAAACATAAACCAGAACAGTCCTGGTATATGTTCAGAGACAAAATAAATCTATCCCTGATGTGACTCATAAGTTTGTCATTGTTTGGTTATATATATTGACATAATTCACAATCAAAATCTTTTTGAATTTGTTAAAAATTGTCATTTCAAAAATATGGGTCTTCTCAGTGATCTTGGGTTGTTCAGGTGCTAACCCAATTGATTTGGATTATTCTAAAAATTTGATATTTCTAGAATACAAAGCTTCTAGTTAATTTATTTTCAATTGCTTAGCATCAAATAAGACTAGTATTTTTATGAAAAACTAAGTTATAACTGGGGGTGCACAATTTATTGGCCACCCGATTTAACGGTGCCAATTTCCTTAATTTTCGGAGATTGATGATCGGTGATCGGCTAATAGTTACATGTGAAGCTGATCTTATCCCCCAATCTTAACTGTCTCAGCAAAGGTCTACAAATCAGCAGCTGTTCTCTTCTGCTCTCTTGTGAGAGGTTTGACTAACAGCCTGGCCCACATCATGTCTGCACATTTGCAGTTAAGAGTTACCAAGCTGTTACCAACTCAATGACTTTCTTGCTTTATTTAGACACATTTCAGACAAAACAATGTGTATTGGCCAAAATTGGAATAGGTCAGGCAATTTAAAGATTGGTAATTAGTGATCATCCAGAAAACCGCAATCAGTGTACACTTATAACTAGTAAAATATTTAGATGAGTGTATATGCAAGTGTCTCATACGCCTTAATTTTCAACAGTGCAAATGAAAAAATCTCAGTTTGAAGAGCCAAATAGCACAACAGTACATGTATTTTCTGGCAGTTCGTTTTTTTGTCTGAAATGAAAAATGAGAAAATGGAAATAGACTCGTTTTTTTCGTTTTCCGTTTAGAAAACCAAAATCAGAAATCAGATTTTGGCTTGTTATCTGATTTCCCATTTAGCGCACAAAATGAAAATGGAAAAAATGATTAACGAGCTGTCAATTTCGATTTTCATTATTTCATTTTTGACAAGCGGTAGGTTCCAGAAATTGTCCCTCTCCTGCTTACACAGAACACAGACATTGTGCAGGCTGCAGGCAGACAAGCTTGTTCCTTTCAGGTTTCAGGCTATATCCTTCTCTGCTAGCCGCAAGTCAGTTTAAGTAAAGCTCCAGTGAGAAACTAATAATACTGGACATCTGGTCACCGAGAAAAATGGTTAGCCTGAGTTTTTAGTTTAGTTTTTTATTTTGAAGGGTCAGAGCACCAGGGAGTGGCTTTCCACAACATCCTGCAGCCATACCTGTCTGTGGACCAGCAGGATGGCCACCAGCAGTGATAAGCAGAGGTAAGTATTGCCCCTTTTCCACCGGCTGCCCGGCTCGGCTCGGCTCAGCTCGCTTTCCTTGTGTTTCCACAGGCCTTTTCAACGGGGCTGGCGCTGCTTTTTAGGGTCCTGCTTCAGAGCAGGGCCAGCAGAGCCAGCAGGGTCAGCAGGGTCAGCCCTGGTTTGGTAGGTGACGTAAGCTTCGCTGCTGTTCACTGATTGGCCGAGGGAACAGCCAATCAGTCAGAAGAGCGAGGCCAACAGAGAAGAAAAATGAAGGCGCAATGTTTGAAGCTCGCTGCAACATGGAAGTGATGGAAGATACAAACAAGCCGTGAACTAAAAGATGCAGCTTTTTTCTTTGCTTCAGATTTCAATATTCAGCGGCAGCTGATGGAGCCGTGAGGAATGAGTTGCTTTTGTCACCGTAGTGGAGAGAATGGAAAGTCTCGTTAGCCTTGTTAGCTTCATTAGCCGCTTCGGAGCCGAGGAGCCTCACAGTGAAAACCGACTCAGACCAGCTGACGCCGCTGCTGCTCTCAGCCAGGTGAGCAGTTTGGAGATACATTTGTCTGGTTTTTACTACATTTAAGGTTGTATACATACAGTCATGGATGAATCTGTTGTATTTTTATTGCTCAAACACAATATGCACATTTTCTGAAGACACTGTTGCACATTAGTTATAAATAACTCAATATTGTTCAGCATGTTACCGTCATTTGTTAATCTGTGAATCTACACTGCAAAAAGTCCCCTTCCAAAAACAAGAAAAAAAGCACAAAAATAGGGTATAATTTTCTTAAAATAAGAAAAATTATCTGCCAACAGAACAAGAAAATTTATCTTATTAAGATTTCCTAAAACAAGAAAAAATATCTAACCAACATAAACCTACAAATATCTTAAAATTAGTGTATTTTTACT
>CAEGAF010108317.1:0-11215 GCA_903067075.1 Micropoecilia bifurca | reverse complement strand
TGAATTTAACACCAGCTGACTTGGACACATATAGACACTTTTGGGTGTTAATTCAACACTGGCATTTTTACTGTGTACAGACTATTAGGTGATTTAACCTCTGACTAGAAACAAATTCAAGATGTTTCTGAACTGTCATTAGATCAAGTCGTCTATATTTGACATAAAATGCCATCAGTGACGTTTTAAATGTGTTAATACCATAAAAAACTGAAGAGACAAGAGTTGAGCAGGACTCCAGCCTTTATCACATTTGAAATAAAAAGGCGTGGAGTCCAGCTCTTTGTATAATCTCTGTGACGGTTGCTTTCTGTGCACCGAGTGTGATCCAGAGGTCAGCGCCGATCTCATCTTCCATTTTCTGCGTTCGTTAAGCTCCATTCCGCTAAGCGTGTCCAAATTGGGTAATTCTGTGTTCAATTAAGCAGGGCAGACACAGGACATTCAACACAATGTCAATGAGATGCCACTAAGAGTGAGCCATCAGTTTGATGGACAGTCGGAGAGGTGGATAATAAGCTGTTGTACGTCCCCCTGATTCTGCACCACCCAAGGCCATCCCTGCAATTGAATTACACCGGCGTCTCAGTAAGTCACCGCTGATGCTTGGCTCACGCGTCGCTGTGACTTACCGACGATGCCGTATAATTGTGCGGTTGTCTATCGCCATCATGGCGATGTCTCCCTACCAGCCACGGCTGTGAAAATGGCATAAAGAGACTCGTAGGCCACACAAAGCTCTGCAGTTGTCTTTAGGCAAGTGGCCAATCAGAGAGAGGAAGAGAGAGGGAGAAGGGTAAAGATGGGAAATAAAAAGAAGGGAGGGGGAATTCGGTTGCAGAGTGCGCCAGCTTTCCCCGGGCTTTACGCCAAGCGGCCAGTCACAAGGACGGCATGCAAAGAGAATGCCATCCAGCCAGGTTGAACGGCCAGATAAAATGCTCCAGAGGTCGGCCTGTGGTTCGGAAACCCTAAAACCTTTTTCTCTTCGCACTGCTTTCTCACCACAGCAAGAGAAACATGCGGCAGCTGCAGGTTTCTGTGATCTGGAGGTAACTCTGGGTATGTCATTTAGATTAGGTTACAATAAAAAGCATCCAGAGTTCAGATTCACAACAGAGGCAATGCGATCGCACCACTAAGGGGCCCCCAAGAGCACCAAGCTAACATGATAAAAAAAAAAAGCAAAATCAGAAAAAAACATATCTAAGAGATACATACATTATAGAAAACATATATTTAAAAAATACTTAAAGTAAGCGTTTCACTGTTGCAGTGTGACATCATGCTGGGCGAAAAACTGCTTGCTAACGATGACTAGCATTGGTTTTAGCCATTAGGTTATCAACGCTAAATCTTAAATGTACGCCTAATATATAAAAAAAAGGGATGCAGTGCTTTTCTACTAATTGTCAACACCATGACAACTAGATGACAAAGTCAGAAAAAAGTTTCAATTAAGAAAAAATTAGTGACAGAGAGAGAAGTAAGTCAGTTATGCTAGCTTGACTATGACAACCTTAACATGAAGAAGGGCTGTGGAATTTGGTTTGTTTAGGTTCAGTTACAAAATAAAAAAGGTGACCTACATACCAACTCTGACTGATAATCAGTATATAAGATGTTTAAATTAGCCAATAAGCCACCACAGTGTTAGCCTACAGCTAATAGCAGCAACGGTTTTTCTGCATTATTTTTCCTTCTGCTGTGGTGAATTTCACTTACACCTGCTAGCACAGCTATGGATGGCATGTAAAAGGAATTGGCTTTCTAGAGGTGTTGTGAAACAGCAAGGTAAATGAAAAGGGGAAATATGGAAAACTTTTAAGTGATTGGTTCAGATTTGTGGAAAAGTTGCGACGACTGGTGAGAACTGTAAGTCAACATTCCAACATCCTGTAAAGTTTCTCCAGTCCTGCTAATGATTTAACTGTTTTTATTAGGTTATACTGTACTGAGTAAAAATGCTGGGGTTGAATTAACACCCAAAAGTGTCCATATGTGTCCAAGTCAGCTGGTGTTAAAGTAACACTTTTGAAAGTGTTAAAAGATTGACACCCATTTTGTGTTATATTAACATTGGTCTATATACTGAAATGGGTTTAAGAAAAGTTAAACTTTCCATTTCTGTGTATTGTTTTGTTTATTGTTTATTCCACTGGATTTGATTGAAATCGACACCTTGTGGGTAAATTATTTACTGTTTTAACACCACATTAAGTTTTGTGATCAACACTACACTGGTGTTACTTTTAATATATTTTAACACCACGACCGTTGTAAATGTTAATGTGACTCTCTGTAGTGTTGAATTTAACACCAGCTGACTTGGACACATATAGACACTTTTGGGTTTTAATTCAACACCAGCATTTTTACTGTGTAGCAAAAACACACCAAAACGTAGAGGAATATCACCCCAATCTCAAGTCTTTTGCAGCTTGTAACAGGTTTTGTTCTTGGATTGTTCTGTATTTATCTACATCCATCTTCCCATTGAGTGATTCTGATAATGCCACTACACTTTGTGTTTTACTTGAAGCCCAAAAACTTCAATTTCTACTGGATAAAATGGACAAAATACAAAAGGAAGCCACATTTCTTAGACTAGTTTAGTCCATCACACCAAATTTCAATAAAACATTAAAATACATTCAATCCAACAGAGAGATGCTGCAATTAATCACAACAAAAGGTTGCTATGATCTTGAGGTAACACGGCCCAGGTATGAAAGTACAAGCTTATCCCAAGGTTGGACTACAAGAAACATTCAAGGCTTTGATTTCTCTTGGACGAGGCGCCCAGAGCCAATGTACTGACATTTCTGTTGTTCTGCTTCAGAAATGAAAATCCCTTGGGCTGTTCGGCATCTGCCTGCTGTAAACTCAAAGGATACTGAAGAAAGAAGAGCGAAATAGCTTGGGAAAAAAGCCTTTCAGTGGTGCTCAGAGTTCTTGACAAGTGCAGCGTACAATGACCGTGAGTCAGCTCCAGGATCAGCAGCATGGAGAATGTTTCAGGTAAAAAAGGTCGCAATTATCCTGCCTGATTAAATACTTTCATTGTTGTTTTTGGCATAATAATCACACAATCTAATTTCGCACTAAGTATTAGTTTCGTCTTATTTCAAGTGTGCTATTGGCAGTGAAAACCTGACAAAAAACGTGGTAATATTTTGTGTTTTTGCCGTGTTAATACATTTGGGATTTAATAAAATGTGGAAAAAGTGAAAATCCAGATGCTTTGGATGCAAGATGAAGAAGTTATAGGAAATGGAAAAAAATAAACAAAGCTCACATGAACAACTTACAAGTTAGCAAAAATCCTGTTATATCATTGTTAGCTATAATATTACATTTTAAACTCATTGTTCCTGTTGGCTAAGATTATCTTAAAATGAGAAAATTACAATTACGAAGCACAAAATTTACATAAGAAAGGATTACATGTTTGTCTATATTTTTTCTTAGTTGTAATGAAGTTTGTTTATCCACCGCTACAAATCGCACAGTTAAGCCCCAAATTATTCCTGCCTGTCAGATTTTGATTCAAAATTATGTTTATTCAACCAAAAGGTTTGTTTTCAAAAGTTAGTGTAAATAAAAAACACATAAATTTTTTTCAGGGTTGATTATAAATGTTAGTCAGGCAGTATCAATCCACAACTTATTGAGGAATTTGAACACAATTCTGTTTATATAAAACTAGTTTCTTGAATTTATCTAAAAGCCAAACAGTTCCAAATTGATTTCATGCTCTTTCATGCTTTCATGCTCTCTCAAAATTTCTTTTTGAGAGAGAAACTTTGTCACTCAATCCAAGCGAGTCAGAAACTGAAGTGTTTCTCATTGGCTCCTTCTTGCTGCTTCCATACATGACGAAGTCCTTGGCCAAGGTCAGCGTTTGAAAAATACATTTTCAAGGCAACAATAACATTATGCCTCTGTTTTCAGAGAAAATATAATCCTTTTTTGGGGGGGATTACCAGCTGCTGAGTTCAACCCCCATCTCACTAAAACACACCAAATGTGTTGAGAACACAAATCAGATCTCCTGCTGATCCACAGATTACAAAGTCGTACTGTGTGGAAGAGAGAAAAATTCAGATTATGGATGAACAGCGAGTTGCTTTGTGTGTTGGCTGAACATTGGAAGGATCCCACTTGTTATCCCAAATACAGCTCATCCAATTCTTATGATGGATGAGAGCATATTCTTTTTTTCATAAACTCAAGCTTTGCTCTAAACTTTTCATCGTGAAATAACGTTTCAACGTTGCTCTCCCTCTGGGTTTGCATTGTATATTAAAACATTTATTTAAACACCAACGGAGAGCTTTCGCATAACCTTTATTATTTATGACGAATATTAAAAAAAGAGGGAAAAGGCTAAATCTGCAGGAGACAAATTATCCCCCACCTTACATAGTCGTACTTGTGTCTTATTATTTTCATATCCACAACACGACTAAAAACCCCGAGACAATTTATCCAGCCAAATGCGGTTTATATCTTCAGAGAAATTACTTTAAAATATAAAAATTATTTACAGAAACATATTCAGCAAAAAGAACAAACACACTTTTCTTTTGGGGAATTGTTGTGATGTGTAACTGTGGCAATGAGGGACGTTTAAAAAAAGGATGCAGAGAGAAAAGGAGGAAGTTGGAGACATAATGTTACCGTCTGACTCTTTAAAGAGGAGCAGCAAAAGCAAATGAGGTGGATTAGCAACAGAAAACCGGTAAAAAAAAGCTTAATATTGGTTTCAGCCCATCCAATCTGGACTAGTGAAGACTGGTGGATTGATCCAAAATATTGATAATATAAATATTAATTGATAATTTAGTTTTAGATTCCATCTCAGTAAAGCAGTTTGCTTTTCTATTGTAGTTTGTATGTGAATGTATATAAAAAAATTGGGTTTTTTTTACGTGTTTACTTAGAAAAAAATTACACAAATCACGTTAAGTGTTTTGTAGATACCAGTAAGTTTTATGAAAACTTTGTACAAGATTTTAACAAAAATAATTCAAACAGAAGTTTGGAGATATATCAAATACTTTGATATAACCTGTGACAAGATTTATTTTTTCTTTAAAGTAGCTTTGAATGAAATTGAGCACTGGGTCTTTGGCTGGAAAATGTCATTTTTTTAGAAAAATATTTGTAAAAACCATGTTATTGGTGTATCCATGTAGACGTAGCACACAGGGATTTTTAGAAACAATGCATAGGCATGTAAGAGTGTTTTAGACGGTTTGATTTGATTGGGGACCAAAATTGCAACATTTGTTAAATTACAGGTGTTTCTCTTTCACATTCAGAAGAACAAACTCCTTTGAGGAACCTGTTCTCCTCCTCACCTGTGGGGGCGCTGCACCAAGCACAACTGAAGGAAGCGCAAAAACCTCAGAAGAAGGCATGAGCAGAAAAAACCCATCTCAGTAAAATGTAAACAAAAATGGAGTAGCGTCAGATTTAGTGGTTGTAGGATTTCTCTTTTGTATCTCATGTTTGTTTTGGTTGTACGTACCCAGAATGCCCTGCGCTGTAGTCCACTTCCTGCTTTTGGAACGGGCTCCTGGAGAATACGCTTATGTAATTCCTTTAAAACTACCAAAGAAAATCAAGCAACATGTCCTATTAAATGTTTCAGCAGATGAAAAATTTCACAACTGTATATTTTGTGGTTTTTTAAGAGTAACGTCTGAGTTGAGATGCTAATAAATTAGCTGTAGCACTGAAGCAAAGAGGGATATAAAACCAGATTCATGGTTGATGAACAGCCATTTTGAAAAATCACTTGGATCCTCAATCTAGGCGACAATTATTGGCTGAAGGAACTGAATTCAGTCTGTATTACAAAATACTTTAAAAAAAGTCAATTAGAGGAAAATCTGGTGCTTTTTTTACTCTAAATGTAAAACAAAACCTCAGAAATACTTTATAAAAGTTATTGCCTGGGGTGTTTTCTCATGGATTTCTATTGTTATGATGGTAAAACCAGTTTCACCTTTAAGATGTGATGGCAGTGGACTCGTTTGTTGTTTCATAAGAATGTCTCCAGCTGATGACAGGAGCCAGCCTGACTAGGCTGCATCAATATAACTCATATCTTTCATATTTATAACGTCCTCTCCTTTTTACCCTAAGAGCCTGTATTGCATTATTTATGCTGCCAAGAAGATATATTGAATTTTGCCCTGACACTTCAATAAAATATTGTCTGACAGGTTTAAGAAAAATAATAATAAATTATATTTTTGTTTGAGGTTTTTACATTGGATGCGTTCAAGTTTTTGAGTAAACGCTTGTTGTTGTTTTTTTTTAAAACATTGTTTGGGTTGCTTTCCAACACTTTTTGAGGCTGTAACATGTTTAACATTAAGTCCATGAATTTTTAATCCTAAACATGCTTCATGCATTGGAAAAGTTTATATTTGGAGCTCAGCCCGGCAAGGGGAGGCGGTAATATGACCTTAATGTGTCGGACACAGAGACCTCGCCTGTCGATATTACATCAGGATCAGCAGTTTTGATGCAGTGCACATCCTCCACTGCTGAATCTCTGGAGCAGACATGCTGGTAAGCTGCTGGACGTTTACGGTTTACAAGCATCACTCTTGATTTGTTTGACCTCACTGCTAAATGGACACATGTTGTCCTCCCACCAACCCCCCTCTAACCGAAACGTATATTTGAAACTAAATCCACTGCATAAAAAAAAGATGATAAATGTTATACTTCAGTTTAGGTCAGAACTGATTCTGAAAGGCCATCCTGGGAGAGGAGGTATGTTTGGTTTTACCACAGTACAATGGCTGCTGGAAAAGACAAATGTTTTGTTGTTTCTGCTTTTCAAAGATGGACGATTGTATAATCATGCATCATTTGGATTTAAAGTCACAAGAGGCCCTAAAACAAAATAGGCAAAGCTGGTCAGCCTTAAATCTCATTTACCAAGAATGACTGTGCAAAAAATGTTTTGTATATCACATAATCTGTTTCAGGAAGCATAAAACATCAACACATTAAATATGGTGCTTCCTTCATGTGTTTTTATTGAAAAGTAACACAATTAGCATTTAAGCTTTTACTCGTTCTCTTGATTTAATCCCAAGTGTTATAAAATTGGTGATTTTATACATTAACAGTAAAAATCAGGTTTTAACATCATGTGTTTTAAGCTGTGACACTTAGATTTATTGGAAGCAGGATTGTTTGTGAAACAAACCAAAGGACTTGCTCAATCTATCCATCGTGTGTCTGGTTATCTCCAACTAGACTGAATTGCTTCTTGGATATTAAACTAGAGGCTAGTTTTAGATGCAGACGTATGCTAAACATGGAACGTTTGACCTTCAGGTTCAGGTATTTGTCCTTAATGCAGACTTTATCTTTTTAGGTAATCAGAACATCCATCCATCCATTTTCTTGCACCCTTGTCCCTTAGTGGGGTCGGGAGTTGCTGGTGCCTATCTCCAGCTGGCGTTGCGGGCGGTAGGCGGGGTTCGCCCTGGACAGGTCGCCAGTCTGTCGCAGGTAATCAGAACATGAACAGTCTATTTTTGTTCATCCCTGATGATCAGAAAGGTTTTATGAATGCTAACCCTCCACTGAAGGCCAAAAATGGCTTTAATCAGGGATTTACTTTTATAATTTAAAGCAGGTCTTTGTTCCCATGTCAAATTTAGCTCTTAGATTTTCATTTTGTGACCTTTCTGTACTTTCAGGCCTTATTTGAGGTATTTTTACTTGTAATTTTTATTGTTATGTATAATTTTTTGACACTGTTTCAGTAGAAAAATATACAGCCAACAGTCCCACTATACGTTGTTCCAATACTTCTTATAAAATGAAAGTTAAAATGATTTATTGAAATATTATTTTCTCATCTTATCAGATTTATCATGCTTGAATATATTTAGCGCCGAGGACAAAATGAGTGCTTGCAATAGCAACAAGGAACTTAAAAATAAAATGAAAACGATGAAAGACTTTAGAACTATAAGGAAATAATCAAAATGCACAAAGATTGTTTAAATCTCTTAATTGGACAGAAATTATCAACCAATAATGTGGAATAAACATTGTGAAACCTCAGAGTATTAAGATTGGTGTTTATGTATCTATTGTCTGATTTATGACTTTTGAGTTCATTTTGTACTCATGTTCTTTGAATTTGCCCCTAAGGGACAAATAGTTGTTTAAATTTAATTAAATCCAGAGCTTTTCTCCTGTGTCTACAGTTCCGAACTACAAGACCTTGATATAACCTTGATACATTTAGTTTTAAACCATTTCTTTATCCAACAGGTGGAATTAAACTCCTGACTAAAGATTAGGGTGATGACAGAGAGTCCTTCCAAGACTTGGAGTTGTTTTTTAAAGTGCATAAAATTCAACATTTTCATTGTATAAATGTCTACACAACTCCCTCTGGCAGATTAAACCTCATGAGAACTCATAAGTAGTAGATTTATATTTTTTTACACAAACACGTCTGACAGCTTAAAAGGATGTTGAGACATTTTTCTCGGTCTTTTATTCGTCACAAATCCAGATTAAATGTGTCAAACTGTCAGTCTGTCACACTTTGTTCACATCTGTCTCAAAGATTATCGGTGCATAGAGCTGCATTCCTCCGCATGCTGTGGAATAATCTAATCAAAGATGATAATTCTTTAATTACCACTGTCGTTCGGATGGCTCTAACTTCATCATTTATTTACTTTTAGACAAAATATTTGAAAACCCTTTGCTGACCAGAGATGGACCAATGGGAAAGGGAAGCTGCAATGGGTCGGTTTTAGAAGAGGAGACTCCATCTTCTGCATCTCAGCACTGAAACACACTTGTTTACCAAAAGGTTTTATTATTAGAACCATAAAAAGCAAGAAGAGAAAAAACCCTGTGTTTGAGAGAAAGAAAATGCCCTGCAGCAGCAGCAGCAGCAGCAGCAGCAGCAGCAGCAGCAGCAGCAGCAGCAGCAGCAGCAGCAGCAGCAGCAGCAGCATCTCCCCGGTTTGTAGTAAAACAAATAACATCTGCTTCTGTTAACGCCACCTTGGCTGCAGCTGTGTTTATTTCCCATAATCCCCGGGGAATACAGACCAACAGTAGTGATGCCACCATGATTGTCAAAACTGCTTCATTAACGAGTAAAACTAACCCAGAGGATTTGCTTCTGTCTTTTATTATTCGAAAGAGACTTGGAAGTCTGCAGCAGATTTATAGTTTTGGATTAGTTTGATTTAAATGTGACTTTTGGTTTATCTATTTCGATTAGTTTTAGTACGTTTTAGAGTGGGTTTGCTAGATTTTATTAGTTATTAGTGAAATATTTAGATTTCATTAGTTAGTCATAGTAGCTGAAAACTAAAAACTAACTAAAACCAACTGAATTAGTGGATTTGCTAGTTAAGTAGTGAAAATTTGTTTAGTTTCATTTTAGTTGTATTAGTTCAATAACTGAATTAGACAGTCTTAATTTTTAGAGCGTTTGCTAGATTTGTTTAGTCATTAGTGAAAATGTTTAGTTTAGTCTCCATTAGCTATAGTTGTAGTATAGACTGACTTATTCAGTTAGTTTTAGTTAGTTTCTAGAATGGGTAAGAGTTAATTGAAATATTGTTAAGTTTTTATTAGTTATTGTAGCTGTACTACATGTCTAAATTAGTGTTTAAAGTGGGCTTTACAGTTTTTATTAGTCATTAGTGAAACATGGGTAAGTTTTAGCTTATTTTTTATTGGTTATAGTAGAAGTAGGGACTGAGATAGACTGTCTTATGAAGTTTATAGTGGGTTTGCTAGATTTTATTATTATTTTTTTAAGTTTTAGCTTATTTTTTATTGGTTATAGTAGTAGTTATAGTACTCCCTGGACTACCTGGAATTAGACTGTCTTATTCAGTAATTTTTAGTTAGTTTTTGGGGTAGATGGGCTGGTTTCATTATCAGTAAAATATTGTTTTACTGATAATAGTGTGAAATATTAAGTAATTTTAAGTAGTGAAATTTTGTTTAGTTTCATTTTAGTTGTATTAGTTCAATAACTGAATTAGACAGTCTTAATTTTTAGAGCGTTTGCTAGATTTGTTTAGTCATTAGTGAAAATGTTTAGTCTAGTCTGCATTAGCTATAGTTGTAGTAACTGAATTAGACTGAATTATTCAGTTAGTTTTAGTTAGTTTCTAGAGTGGGAAAGAGTTAATTAAAATATGTAGTTTTTATTAGTTATTGTAGCTGTACTACATGTCTAAATTATTGTTTTTATTAGTCATTAGTGAAACATTGCTTAGTTTCACCTTACTTTTATTAGTTCTAGTAGAAGTAGTGACTGAGTTAGTCCGTCTTATTCAGTTTATAGTGGGTTTGCTAGTTTTTATTAATATTTTTTTAGTTTTAGTTTAGTTTTAATAAGTTATAGTAGTAACTATAACTAATCTGGAATTAGACTGTCTTATTCAGTCATTTTTAGTTAGTTTCTAGGGTGGATGTGCTGGTTTTAATATCAGTTAAACATTGTTTAGTTTCGGTCCGACCCGGTTCTGTTAGCCCACTGTGTTACGGGACATAAATGATGTACAACTGATGTCAAGCAAGCACATTGGTGGTGTCAGTGAAAATTATGAAAGCTCTCATTTTTGTCACGTCAGGAACAATAAAGTATTGAATATGTCACCGAGCTCTGAGAGCAGACAGCGATGCTTGATGAAAGAAAACTCCCCGCCAAAAATAGCAGGCTGATACGTTTTCACAGGTGCTGACCCAGATAACAGCAACCAGCAGAAAGTCATGGGCTGATTCCTCACGTATTGTTCATAGATTTATTTGAAGATGACATGGCTTTAGATGCAGTTCTGTTTAATTATTTTATGATCAAGCGAACTTAACATGACATCAGCTCAATCGAAGATGGTTGGTTTTAGTTTGCTAAACTGGGTCAACAAGGATTTCAACTTTGACCGATTTTAATACAATAAAATCTTGTATTTGACGTTATTCGTGCTGTGGCTGGACAATAAATCAATACAAATATATATTACAATAGATAAGTGATCAATATCACTGAACTCCAGTCCTGAACGCACAGCATTCTGGGAGATATAGACAGAGAAAAGTCTTTGGTTTCCTACACAGTAAAAATGCCAGTGTTGAATTAACACCCAAAAGTGTCTATATGTGTCCAAGTCAGCTGGTGTTAAATTCA
>CAEGAF010108306.1:0-20851 GCA_903067075.1 Micropoecilia bifurca | reverse complement strand
TAGATAGATAGATAGATAGATAGATAGATAGATAGATAGATAGATAGATAGATAGATAGATAGATAGATAGATAGATCGGTCAGTTCTTCCACATAGCAACACATATATTTTCTCCACCTATAGAATTTCCAACTGAACTAATCTTTTGGCCAATCAGGAACGTGATACGTCAGGTTTTTGAAAGACGCGTTCTGATTGGTTAAACCTTCTGCCCAGCTGAGTTGATGAAGGTATAAATATTACTGGTGAACTGTAAAGGTTCGTGTTCTGTGAGAGAAAGTGACGCGCAGTGCGGCTTTATTTCTAAAAACTTAGTTATTTTTGTGGATTCAAGGTGAGTAGTTTCTAGCAAGTTTTTGTTCGTTTTATCCAGCTTGTATTAAAACCTAATTTTTAGTTGGGGACTCCCGACAGTAGCGTCAGTTAGCTGCGTTTTGTGACTTAAAAGAAGAAAATATGCTGGTTTGACTTATTGGCGCTTCCCCCTGTTTTCCAGGCTCCTATATAGAGGACAAGTAACGGTCACCATGGTGGCTACGAGTAAATTAAAGACTAAAAACACGGAGGGCGTTTCGGAGCTGGTTGAAAGGCGCTGCGACCAGCGGTGCCTGGAGAAAGGTGAGCAGCTGCTGGCGTTTTAGTGATGACTTGATTATCTCCAGCTGCTTGTTTGTCTCTGTGCTGCATGGCTGCAGGATGACGTCATCCCTTTAGCCTCTGCGTAAAAAAACAAGCTGATGCTTAACCCCATATGTCTCTCATAGAGCTTTATAAATCTGCTCCAAGTATTTGATTATTGCATCTTTTTGTCCTTTTTCTGACATACCTGTGCACTGCAGCATGCAAGCTCACCATCTTACTGCCGCACTGACATGCATGCTGTTGAAGTGACAGTGTCCTGTATTTTGATGTGCTCCAACTTCAACCCGTTTGGGTTTACAGAGTCGGACCTCTGGGGTCACTGCGCGGCCGCAGAGGACAGAAGCTGCCACCAGTTGGCCAAGCTGTTTGAAAGCTGCCTGACCCGGGCCAAGAAAACGACGCTGCACTGCTCCTCCATCCTGGTACCAGAGAAGCTGACCCGGAGGATAGCCCTGGAGGTTCTCCAGCTGGCGTCCGGCGAGCCCTGCGGCCTGCGCGGCTGCGTCCTGTACGTCCACCTGGAGCTGGAGAAGGGCTGGAAGCAGCTGGAGCGCATCGCCTGCGACGCCTCGGTCGTTCCCACGTTCGAGCTGACGCTGGTGTTGAAGCAGGACGGCTCGGCGTGGCCCAGCCTGCGGGACGTCCTCTCCATGGGCTCCTGCTTCGGCCCGACCTTCAGGCACGTCGTCAAACTCAGTCCAGGTTTCCGTCTGGTCAAGAAGAAGCTCTACTCGTCCTCCTCGGCGGGTACTGTGATAGAGAAGTGCTGAACTTATGTCGGAGGCGACAAAGTGTCTCCCTGCGGTGAAATGCGCTTAAAAACTGCAAGCGAGACCAAAGGGGCGTCACGTTTTCAGCTCTTTTGTACAAGTTTGTCACTGTAAGTTTAGGATTTTCAATGCTGAACAAACCAGATATTTCTGACTTCTGCTTCACAGACCTTAAAAATTCCCTATTTTTTTCCTCACTCAAGCACAATTTTACAATTTACCTTTTCAAAATGAATGTGAAAGTGTTCGTGTCGACATGTTTGCGGGAGACATACTGGTGTTAAAGGCACCAGCCACTTTGTAAATGCATCTGTGTTTCCAGATGCTTTGAATGTTGAGCTGCAGTGACACGATGGGAGATTTTCTTCCAAGAAATAAAGGCATAGTTTTGCAGTTTGAGAGCAAGGTGATTGTTTTCGTGCTCCCACTCAAAACTCTGCTCAAAAAAACAAACAAAAAAAAACCTTGCAAGCATAAAACATACACATCCTCTGCTCTCACTCAATAAGTCAGATGTTTAGATTTGATGCCTCTTGAATCCCTCAGTATTTGCTTGAACCTTTGCCTCTCTGGTGCTTTTCCTCTAAGAGATTTACATCTTTTGGAACAATTATCATTCCAGCCAAAATAATAATGTGGCTTGGACATAAAAAGCCTTCTCTAGGATCTGTGTAACATAGTTGAGTCCAAATTTTACCCACAAGCAGAGTATGTTTTGGGGGTTTTTGTGCAATTTCTTTGCAGGAAAAAAAAGTTTCAAGGACAAGCAGAGAGGAGCATTTTTCCTCCAGAGTCAGCAAAGTTGTAGTTTAGAGCAATAGAGTAATTTCATGAATGTGAGAGGAAACTGTATTGAAAATGTGGCTCCTAGACTTTTGAATGGAAGAATTCCCATTGAAGGCGTCCAGACTTGACTTGCAGACCATTGAAAGTCCATGTAGACTTGCAATGGTCTAGATCAGGGGTGTCCAAAGTCAGTCCTCATCCTGCATGTTTTAGTTCTCTCCCTGGTTTTACACACCTGCATCAAATGATGGATCGTTGGAGGCCTAAGCAGAACATTGACTTGCTGAAGATGTTGTTGCTGCCACTAGGAATAGAACTAAAGCATGCAGGATGCTGGCCCTCGAGGACCCGCTTTGGACGCCTCTGGTCTAGACGCCGGATGCATCTAGTTGTGATGACGTGTTCAGGGCTGCAAACATTACGAGCTGTGAAGACGCCGTCCTGGCGGGGGGCTTGTCACACCTGGGAACGTGTGGGCTGTTCTGTGTGAATGTTTTAATGCATTTTTATTTTTATACTGACCTTTACAAAGCAAGATCCTTTATATACAATTAAAAGTTTGGTTCACTCAGTATTGGAGGCTCGGCTATTTTTGATTGTGTACTTTGGTTTGTGACATTCTTTTTCTTTTAATCTTTATTTATTGTACAAGGCAAGTACTTGTTCATTAGCCAATAAAATATTTTATAATTTTTACTGCCTTAGCATTATTTGGTATTTGCTCTTTAAGCATTTTTAGTTTTGCTCAGTCGACTTGAATACAGTCATTCAGCGTCGTTGCTGATCAAACATGATTGAGGTTTGTTGAGGATGGTCTGCACCAACTTTTACTATAAATTGCTCCAAATTTTTCACACATGGTTTGTTAAAACCGGAAAGTAACTGGCAGGCGTTGAAGTTAATTTAGTGCATTGCAATAAATTATTTGAAAAGTTATATACTGTATTTCAGTTTAAAAAGTGAAACTTGTTACTTTGTAGTAATTACTAAGTAGCTATATTTGAATTCAACTTGCATAAGCTAAACTTTAGATTTGCTAAATTTAGTTATGAGAAATTGCAAAAACTGCTGCCAAGACAATGATGGATGCTACTTTTTAAAGATTCTGCACTTGGACAAAATGGTGTGCTCAAGAAAATGATTTACCGGTTAATTTGAGACTGAGGAATCTGCTGGTTCTCGAACCATTTGCAAGAACTTGTGGCATTTCTCAGTTAAAAAAACTGTAATTACTTTAAAAGACCTGTTAAAAACGGTGAGAGTAAAAATATGACACTCTGGTGAGAGATTTTTCAAGTTATTTTTCTTTCCAAAAGTCCTTGTTGGTGTTTGAGGCTCTGGAAGGGCTGACCTCATCTAATGGTCGACCACTTTGTATGAAACTGTAACCAATTAAGTTGTGATGTCATTCTTGCACAAGCTACTGAACAGACTGACACTGTTTTTGCAGTTAATGGAAAGATCACATGAGAATATGCAAGATGCAGTGTCATTGTGAAGGACAAAGAAGCACTGATCATCTCCTGAGGCCCCACACACACAGCAGCCCTCGCCCTGCTGCGTTAATGTGGACCAGGACTATAACCCTCTATTGTTCGGCCTGTCGGTCTACAAAGCTGTGGGAACTCTTGAACATATGACATAATCTAACTATTAAAATGGTTTCAATTATTGCTGTAAATGTTTTTACATTATAACAAACACCAAATGTGCTACAGGTTACGCTAGCCTAACTGCATATTTTTCTGTCTTTTTGAAAGATGAACCAGCTTTCACCCATAGCCACTTTTTATGTTTCATCTGAAAAGTCTGAAAGCTGTTAAGTGGTAGATTTCCAAGACAGTAATTATGGTCTTTTGAAAAATATCTAAAGGTTTTTTATTTCCATGCTAGCATAAGTTAGCTTCCTCTTAGCACCAGTTATCCATTTTTAGAAGTAAATTTGAGTCCCAGATTAAACTTATCTTATGATGTATGAATAGTTTAGTAATTAAAACCTTGTGAATACTGTCTCATTATACTGTTTGGCTAGGTTAGGCTAATTTCAGTGCTGTCTGCCTTTGTCAGAAGATTTGGGAGTGACAAATTAGCTTCTTATCTAACTTGTGTTCAGTTAATGAATACAGAAATAAATGAATGAAAAGATAAGTTCTGGGTTATGCAACGTTTTGCCAACTTAAGCTAACTGTAGCTTGGCCATTGCCTTGCTTTGCATTTCTGCTTGATTCTCATCTCACTTCTGTGCTCTGTCTGGGCTTTCTCTCTTTGAGTTCGATTTCTGTGGTAGAAATTTTCTGATCTCAATGTAGATTATTACAGAGCATCGAGAAAAAAGTTAAAAAAAAAAACAATCTTGACTTATTTTCTGGAGATCCTGTGAAAGTTTCTTGAGCATCTCTGTACATTTCGCAAGATCTAAAGGGTAATTTTTCAGAAATAATGATATGATTACAGTAAATGTACACCCATGGGAGAGATTTATTATTTGTTTATGTGTTTATTTATTCCTCCATCCATTATATAACACGCTTATCCTTGCAGGATCTCCAGCAGTCAACAACTAGGAGGCAGGGTACACCCTGGACTTTCTCATAAATAAAACTATTTCCAAGCTAAGCCTAGCCTCACCTAGCTTAGCTTAGCAATTTGAGCTGGATTCACTTTCAAATGTTTAGATTTTGTCTGGAAGATTTGACACCAATGAAATGATAAACATTTTATTTTGGCCCCCCAAAAAAGTCAGATTCATCTGTGCTTTCCTGAATTCACTTTAAACTTTGACAAATGTGAAAGTGATATGCTAAGTTTCTTCACCAAGACACTGAAATAAAACATTTTTCTCAACTGTAGCCTCCCTCATTATTTAATTTCACATATTTCCACTGACTGCAATGTTTACAGCATTTTAAACATACATGGTTTTTACAGGAAAAACGAATAAACAAATTCATATCTCTCTGCTGAAGAGCCTGGTGGAAAAGTACTGACAGCGTTTTCATGCAGCTGAAAGCGATATAATCTCAGCTGCGCTGTGCTGGCTTGGCAGCTCATTTGCCAAAGCTTATGAATCTAGCGGTGGCACTTGAGATCCTGGGTGTCAGCATGATTCACCTCAGCTTGCACAGAGAGAGGAGGCGCTGAGTCGTGCTGCCACAGCCTGAGTCTCTCTGAGGAGGGTGATTGCACAAGCCCTCTGCCTACAGATGTTTACCAACTTTGAGCCACCTTTCTGCCCCCCCGGCGGCTGACAGGGGGCCTCAAAGTCACAGGATAGGCCTGTTTGTTGTGAGGTCTCAGAGATACGCATGGCCTGGTTCCATGTTTCCCTTCCTCCTGACCCGTTTTACTGCCTCCTTTTTGGAAGAGGGAAATCTGATAAACTTGGCTGGAGAGTGATTGCATGTCACCATGGGACTCCATGTTGCTTATCTCAACATGTTTATCTGCCTGCTGTTGGTTTGTGTGTATTTTATGTCAACAATGCGGGGTTTTTTTTTGTATTTCATCTTTTTTTGAATGTTAAAGATGGCGTGGTTATCGGAGACTCTTTTCAGACTTGCTGTTATGAGCTTTTTAACCTTCAGAGTCTTGACAGCAAACTCATGTTTCTATATAAAATGCGGAATAAAAATAGCAGTGGTATGCTTCCTGTTGTTTTCCTTTTCTTCACCGCTCTAGCTCCGTTTTTAACAACCACTGTCCCTTCCCCATCTTTAAAACTCCTCAGCTTTGCATCTATATTTTTGCTTTGAATAGGCATGGTCTGTCTCTCTAAAACACTCATTTTGAATCCTGTCCATTTGGGCAGCACTCAGTAAATATCTGAACATCATCAGCTGTGCCATCTCCACCTCCACCTGCTGTCTCTCTATTAATGCCACTGTCTAAACGTTGGATCATATCTGTTCTCTATGCCTTCTTAAAAACCTTGCTTTTCATTTTAGCAGCAAACCTTCTGACACAAATCCTCACTTAACCCTTGTCTCCTTATGCACCGTCTCTTCTTCTTCCCTTTCTTTTATCACCCCAGTTTTAAAATCTTTACATTGACTCCTTTCAGCTCAGAGAATATACTCTGAAATACTGTTGTTAGTTTATAAATCACTGAAGAACTATTGTTGTTGTGTCAACCTTGCAGACCACTCAGATCTTCTGGTCCTGATCTGCTCTGCATACCCAAAACCAGAAACAAGCTTGGAGAATCAGCATTCAGTTTCTATTCACCACAAATCTGGATCAAATTTTCAGAAAACTGAAAAGATGCTGAAACACTGAGATTCTTTAAACCAAGGCTAAAAACCCTCCTGTTTAGAGTTACCTTTGATTGATCAACATTGTTTAACTTGAGGATTTTAATGAAATGTGCAATAAAATAAACTTGACATAACATTAGTTTTAGTGAGAACGTGAGCATCAGTGTTCTGGATCAGTTGTAGCTCTCTGGCTGACTTTTTTATCCAGACTTACTGCAGTGTCTAAAGCGACTTTAGATGAATACATGGATGAGATTTTGCTCAGACATTAGTCATTTAATCCTAGAAATGTTCTTCAGGCGATAGAAGGCCGACTTTATAATTATCTCTATGTGTCTCTGAATGTTCAGGACTTTTTCTATCAGATTGTTGAGGGAAAAGGTTTGATTGAGTGCTCAGCTGTCATCAGGAGACAGTATCAGTCCAGAAGAAGAGAGTTATGTAAGTTGGGAATTGTGTTGTAATCTGTGAACATCGCACTGTGTCCACTGTGACTCCTCTTTGACCTCCTCTATCTCTCGCTCAATCACCTCTGCAAACCTACAGAGGCTCAGAACTGACCCCTTACCAAATAACACCTCTATCTTTAAACTTCTTGTGACTAACACTGCACACCTCACTACTGTCTCACTGTCACTCACATTCATTTATGGCTCATCTACCTTATTGATACGCTCATAGCATTTGAGCTATTCTTTTCCCTTTGACTCTCTGATCTGAATGAAGTTTTACTCTCATTCAAAAACAAACACAATTAACACTCATAAAAGGTGGGATTTAAAGAGATTTAAAACATAAAAGGTTATTTCCCAAGGAAAAGGACTTTAAAGACAGATTAAAAATGTCAAATAATCAGAACTGAAACCACAGCAACATAACAAAAAAAAAAAAGAATTACAAATGAAATACTTTGTAACCACTTAAAACCTAAATTTGATCTCTGAGGTCTTTGTGTAACCTTTAATGTTTGTCAGTTTAAGCAATACTTAGAAATATTTGCTGAAGAGTTGATTATTATTGATTTGGAAAAGTTCCACATTCAGGTCAGGTAAAACAAACAACCTTACAAACATCTTCAAGTATCTTCAAGGCAAATCAATAGGAACACATAGCAGTAAACACAAGAACATCCAATCTGACTGCAGATGGTGCACACAGCAGCTCTGTCAATTTAACTTTGGATTATTCAAACTTTTGTTTTTAGATTTGATCGTTTTATCTTCTCCTGACTAAAACCTCATCTGTTTGAGATCTAAACCACCTTTAATTAATCTTTTTTTTGTAGGGTGGCCTTTTGAAATGATTTTCCAGACTAAACAACACCATAAAATTTTAACGTGCACATGAGAGCAAATTTGATTCCAAGTAGGAAATTAAGTGGCAAATTAATCCAAATGTTTACACACTGAAGAACTGTTTTTGACAAAAGTAGCTTTAGAAGCCAGAGCTAAACCTTAGCATTTACAGTTTTATTGAGCTCAAAAATACTTTATTCATTAAAAAGGAAATTAAATGTTGTTGTGACTCATATTATCCAAGATTTATATACAGCTCTGGAAGAAATGAAGAGACCGCAGCACTGAACCCCACTGAAACCCTCATAGTTATTCTACCAAACATTGATTTCTGAACTCTTCCCGAGTTAAAACAGTAGTGTTGTTTAATAACTTGTTTTCCTTGCATTATTTGACATCTGAAAGCACTGCATCTTTTTGATATTTTCACCATTTTTAATTTTCTACAAATAAATACCAAATTTGGTAACACTTTTTTGCAGGGGTGTGCATAAGACTGACATGACACTATAATAAATATGATATAACACCTGTCATAAATATGACATAACACCTGTCATAAACATTACATAACACCTGTCATAGACATAACACCTGTCATAAACATGATATAACACCTGTCACAAACATGATATAACACCTGTCATAACCATAACACCTGTAATAAATATGATGTAACACCTGTCAAAGATGACATAACACCTGTCATAAACATGACATAACACCTATCATAGACATGACAAAACACCTGTCATAGACATAACACCTGTCATAGACATTACACCTGTCATAAACATGACCTAACACCTGTCATAAACATGACATAACACCTATCATAGACATGACAAAACACCTGTCATAGACATAACACCTGTCATAGACATTACTCCTGTCATAAACATGACCTAACACCTGTCATAAACATGACCTAACATCTGTCATAAACATGACATAACACCTGTCATAAACATGACATAACACCTGTCATAGACATAACACCTGTCATAGACATAACATAACACCTGTCATAAACATGACCTAACACCTGTCATAAAAATGACATAACACCTGTCATAGACATAACAATTGCCATAGACATGACATAACACCTGGCATAAACATGACATAACACCTGTCATAAACATGACATAACACCTGTCATAGACATAACTACTGCCATAGACATGACATAGCACCTGGCATAAACATGACATAACACCTGTCATAAACATGACATAACACCTGTCATAGACATAACACCTGTCATAAACATGACCTAACACCTGTCATAAACATGACATAACACCTGTCATAAACAAAGACATAACAGCTGTCATAAACATGACCTAACACCTGTCATAAACAAAGACATAACACCTGTAATAAATATGATGTAACACCTGTCAAACATGACATAACACCTGTCATAAACATGACATAACAGCTATCATAGACATGACAAAACACCTGTCATAGATATAACACCTGTCATAATCATGAAATAACACCTGTCATAAACATGACCTAACACCTGTAATAAACATGACATAACAGCTGTCATAAACATGACATAACACCAGTCATAAACATGACATAACACCTGTCATAGACATAACACCTGTCATAAACATGACATAACACCAGTCATAAACATGACATAACACCAGTCATAAACATGACATAACACCAGTCAAAAACATAACACCTGTCATAAACATGACATAACACCAGTCATAAACATGACATAACACCAGTCATAAACATGACATAACACCAGTCAAAAACATAACACCTGTCATAAACATGACATAACACCAGTCATAAACATGACATAACACCAGTCATAAACATGACATAACACCAGTCATAAACATAACACCTGTCATAAACATGACATAACACCTGTCATAAACATGACATAACACCTGTCATAAACATGATTACAACTTTGCATAAAAAAGTAATTATTTACCAAATAATGCTAAGTTGATACTTCTAATGCACTTTTAATGCAACTTTGAATGCAAATTTACATTCACGAAGACTCCTCCATATGTATGACAGCCATGTCAGTTCTATGTATACTGTTTCAAATAAAGTGTTTCCCTAAAATTGTGCTTGTTGTCAGTAGTTCATAGAATAAAAGAACAATGTTCATTTCACTCAAACATAAACCTATAAAAGAAACTGACCATTTTAAGTGGTCTCTTCATTGTTTCTAGAGCTGTAGTTCTAGAACTCCCACATCATGTTTGTTAAGTTTTGATGAGTAAAACCCTTCAAACTTTTGCCAAATTGTTTGTCAGAACCTGGATTAAACCTTGTTGCTTGATATGAACTTTGCTTAGCTTGTCAAAACAACATTAAACCATACTTGTAGTATGTTCGAAAAATAGCATCATGACTTGCTGTTCCGGTTTTCCACAGTGATGCAAAGCACTTCTTGGCCTGATCAGATTATATTAACTCAAATACGATACATCATTTTGAGTATCAAGTTGGTGCAGATCTTTAATAAACCATCATAAATGCCGTAGAGTGAAATAAAATATCCCTAACAGGCACATGATGCACGGGTTTCACTGCAGCCTATCCCTAAAAGAACTATGGATATTTTGAGACGTTGCCATGTACCACGCAGCCAGAACAGAGTGTCACTCTGTCTCGCTGCTGTTTGACCTTCGTAGGGCACTGCCTCCGTAACTAATGAACTGCTGGCGTGAAAGATGAATTTCTCTGGCATCTAACAGGTGGGCGTTGTCTTGCTTTTGTGCTTTTATGGGCCTCTGTTGGGAGTGGGCTGCAAAAAGAAACACCCAGACAGCAATGTCCCGTTTACACTGGTGAAACTGTTCGGAGGACATTGATTGAAATTTAGTGGCAAACAAGGAAGATAGCGCAGAGATTCACTGTGATAGGACTCAATAACCAGAGAAAGAATATTGAGCTGAGTGCACTTACGTCTTTTTAGGTCGTATTTTCTTAAAGGTGGAAATGAATCACGTCTTTGGCACTAATCTTGTCCAGTGCTTCACTCAGAAAATCTAAAACATAAAAAGAAAGAAGTGCTACAACACCATTTCAAAAGAATTGCGATTCCTTTTAATGGCTCTTTACAGTGTGTGGGAGCAGCAAAATGGCCTGAAATGCTTCACTCTCCGTTATCATAAATTCAGAGAAGTGTTTAATTCTATTCCACTTGATGATGAGTTTAATTACCATTCAAAACATTCTCTTTATTTAAATAAAAAAAGTGCACATGCAGCTTTATTTCCATTACAGCATTTCCCTGGTGAATTAGATATAATTAACCTCATTGACTCATCAGATGGAGCAATATCTCTGTTTTTTACATCTCACAGTGTGTGTGCCCTGAGTGTGTATTCTTAAAATACCCACTGTCATTGGTTCTCACACAGATATCAAGAAATGTACATGCCATAATATTAATTACAATTTACATTTTCTTACATTTACTTACATAATCATCCTTTACAATAGCTGTGTGTATGCAGGAGTTTTTAGATTTTACCTGATACTGATAAGAGATAAAACCTGAGCCCTGACTGGGTGGAACCATTCAAATAAAAAGCCAAGCTACTATTTGTATCGCTCATGATACCTATGTTTTTTTTTTTTTTTAAAAACCGTTATCAGAACATTTCTAGACTTCATACTGAGGGGTTCAGCCTCCAGCTCTAGAAACTGGACCCAATAACAAACAGTTGAATAACACTGAGCACAGGAGTAGGTCTGCCTGCTACTGCCATCTTGTGGACAACATTAGTAAAACATTTAGGAATTTAAATTTGGAATAATTCAGTGATTAAAGTTCAAATTAAATGATTGTACATATTTTAAAATATAGATATAAATTACTTTTATAAGTAGTTTTACTCCACCATACTTTTTACTTTCACTTGAGTAACTTTATCATGAAATATCGCAACCCTTCCTAGTTATGATATGCTTTAACTAAAAAATACACCAGACAGTGCCATCTATCCTGTTTATACTTGAGCTTTATGCACAAGTTTAGTTGTTATTCTGAAAAGTTCCTTCTGCCTAATAGTTTTGTTATTTTGTAGTTATGTTATTTATATAAATTCTATTATTTCAGCCTATAAAACCAGAAATTGCTCCAGACTTTAGCTTTTATGTTTTGCTTGTCTGTTGCCATCATTGTAAAGTGTTAATTCAGACATAAATGATGACTTACTCAGTGCTTATGTAGCCTTTTTAAGACATCACTTGAGTAATTTCTTGAACGTTTACTTTTTACTTTTACTTGAATAAAAATATGTGGAAGTAGTGCTACTGTTACTTAAGTGCAATTAGCTGATATTACATTTCATAACCAAATTTTAGACAACAATCTTGACGCTTTGTGTGTAATATACAGGGCAAGAATGTTTAGTGCAGAAAAACAGAAATTTTAACAATATTTAACTTAGACGTGTCTAACAGAGCAAACTACTAATAATGTAGTTTCCTTACTTCTCTATGATTTAACTTGAAAGTAAAACTTTCACGGCGCTATTAAATGAGGTGCGGCTCCTTTAAGAACTGTGCTTAACGGTGACCTGGTTGCTAAGGACAACACAAACATTCCACATAAAAACTTGATAGTTTTAACTTCGTAAACCTGATTTCTGGCGTTGTTTTGTTAATTTTATACGCCGTGCGTTTTCAGAAATGCCACCGGCAGGTAAAAAAGGCTCTGGTAAGAAAAGTAGCCCAGTTCAACCTTTTAATAAGAACTGGGAGGCTGATCTCGTCAAAGCGCAGTTTGAGGTTTGTCATTTCACCTGTTCCTCTTTGTGCTCTTGATACTTGCATATCACATCACCATGTTTAGATAATTCTATTCCTTTATGTCACTTTGAGGTGACATAAAACCCATATGTCAATAAATTCGATATCAACTGTCGAATTTATTGAGGCTTAACTTTTAAGCTTTTACTTTGAAAGGTGACCGACAACCGGAAGTTTTATTTATTTGTTTGTTTGTTTGTTTGTTATAAGTCTGTGTGACATTACACTCCATTCCAGTAGATGGCGATAATGCACATCTAAACGCTGCTTCCTAACCGCCATAAAAAAAAGAAGTTGACGTTTGTCAGAAAATATGGTACAACTTACTGTAGCCAGTCAAAAATGTAGTTTTTATCTTGTTGCTCTTTTCAATTTAAAAACATTTTGAGTTTCTTTGCTACTTAGTGCGCCTAAAATAATACATTTGATGTATTATGAAGGAAACATTCCTGTGTCAGCCTTAAATCACACGCTGGCCTAATTAGCAGCAATGGCGGTTCTTCAATTAAGCGGCTCATCCGGGTGTCATGGCCTCCACAGGACACTTGGCTTGCCTGTGTGTCCCTCGTTGTTGGAGATGGTCCTGAAGAAGAGGAAGAACTCATCAAGCCTCTGGTTTTGAGTTTTGAATGTCCACAGCGTAAACTTTTCTCCCTCATATCGTGGGACGGCACAGTTGAAAAGGTATCTGTTGCTCTTCCTATTTGTTTGACCTGAAAAAAGTGAAAGCCATGATATGTTTGAGCTCTCAGCAGTTTATGAAATCATTTCTCAGAAAAATGCTGGGCATATTTGGCTAACCGGAAATTTCAGCATGGATTTAATATACACTTTATCAAGGTTTCCCACAGAAAACCTGCTAAGCTCGGCAGTCGTTCATGTGGAGCTTCATGTTTCTGAGTTAAAAAATGTTCAAAGTTGACAGGAAATTTGGAAATATCACTTGATAATTAAATGTTACTGAAAAACTGTAAGATTAATACTTAAACACCTACTATAAAATCTGAAAAAAATGCTAACATTTTAAAAAGTCTCAGATAAATAAGCAATACTTAGCCTGGTGAAGGAGCAAATAAAGCCTGGTGGCCCGCCAAGCTTATAATGTATTGGGGAAAACCCTGCTTCAATTTTAAAGTTCAATTTTATTCTCATCTGACAAAAGTAAAAACACAAACTAGATGACATATACTGCATTGTTGCTGCTTCTGACTGATCATTCTCCTCACAGATCAATAAGCTGGGGAATCCCAAAACAAAAAAAACAGAACCTCTTCCCTTGTTTTATGAGGTAGGTTTGGGATGCTGGACGCTTTAGTGTAATAGCTGCACAATATATCGAATCACCATCATGTGATGCGAAACATTATGATCGTAAAGAACTGCTTAGTTGTAATATTTGACAGATATTTGGGCTGGTGGACGGACTTTTAATTTTTGCATGTTGCAGACCAAGACGTCTAAACTCATTAAGTTTTCTTTTCTAAAAATATTTGTGTGTTTGCGTGCTTGGGTACATGAATTAGTCTACTGAGCATGCTAAGACGTTGCTGGACGCCGGAGAGGAGATTCCTGTCGACCTGGTGGCCAAATTAGTGAAATTCCAGTTGCTGGCGGTCAAAACCTTGGATCAGAAGAGACGGGAAGTTGAGCGGGTAAATGCTTCACCATAAATCTCACTCTGTTTTGCATTTCTTTAGTTTGTTCACCAGCAGTGGGTTTTGAATGGTGCACTGAATTACTTTAGAGCTCACATTGTCTACCAATGGTTAGTTGTTTTTTGTCAATTTCAGCTGAAAAGTGAGGAACTAAAAGATAAGACTCAACCTCAATCTGATGGCAAGGGCAAACAAAAGGACAAAAAGGAGAAAAAGGGAAAGGGTCAGGCCCCAGGAAAGGGTCAGACCCCTGACAGCTCCAAGGACAAGAAAACCAAGCTCAAACGAAGAGGCGAGCCCGAGACGCCCGTATATATAGGTAAAGAAAAATCCTGTCAGAAACTCTAGCCAGTTATCTAGATGTGAGTTTATTTCTTATTTCATTTTTTTCTGTAGCATATTATTCTAGTGATCACAGTGTGACTAAAAAGTCTGAAATTTGACTTCAGCAGAGAGAAATAACAAAGATATTTGGCATTCCAGGCGTTATTACCTATTCCATTGTCTAAATATTATGATCCTCCTTTTGTCTGTCCTTTGTCCTTTAGGTCGCTTCCCTCCTCATTTCCTGCCTTCCTTATGTCCCTCCTTTCTTCATTCCTTGTTTTTTCCTTTCTTTCACATTTAACTGGCTCTCGTCAGATGGTGTTATTATGTCTGTTTTTAATGCTCTACACTAATAAATTGAGTTAATGGTCATTATTAAATTTGCAGACGGTTCTGTAATTGCTGTTAGGCTCTTGCGGGACAAGGAAGTGGGTCACAGTCCCGTTCATCCGGTGGTACGATAATATTTGCTTGCAATTAAATGTTTCGGAAACTAAAGAGACATTGATTGATTTTCAAAGAAGTCGACTCGACCAACAATTGAACTCATGAATGGTGCAGTGGTAGAGATGGTCAGCCAGTATAGATACATGGGCAACATTTTTGGTTGAAGATAGCAGGTGAGCTCTTTGAGAAAACCAAGAGTCACCAAGAGGGCAACATCGAAGGTTTACAGATGCCAAAAGGGCAAAATCAGACTGGCGTTTGAGGCCGTTTATTCCTTTAGCTCTTTAGTTTTTAATTGTTTCGAGATGAATTGTGCTAGTTGGGAGTCCTGATGTAATTTTATAAATGTAAGTTTTTTGTTTTGATATTTTTTTGTGTGTGTTTTGTGGAGATTTTATAGACTCTGCTACAAATTGCCCTTTGGGAAAAATTAAGTATTTCAGTTCAATTGTATCTCTCCATCCTAGGGATATTCTTTCTTGCTCTGTGTCCTTCCCTCCTTTCCTCCTTGGATTAGTTAGATTAGTTCCTATGTTGTTGCTGCTTTACATCCTTTCTTTCTTTTTAACTCTCTTATAAATTAAAATGTTTATAACTACAAGAACTGCAGTTTATGTTTGCAAACAAGCTGTGGAGAGGAAGCCAAATAAGGCTAAAGAAATCTCCACCTCACTGATACAAAATTTATTTTAACTTAAAACGATGCTGCTGAAGGAAGGACCTCTTCCTTTCTTCCTTCCTTCCCTCCTTCCTTCCTTCCTTCCTTCCTGCCTGCCTTCCTTCCTTCCTTCCTTCCTTCATTCCTTCCTTCCTTCCTTCCTTCCTTCCTTTGTTCCTTCCTTCCTTCTTTCCTTTGTTCCTTCCTTCCTTCCTTCTTGCTTTCTTTCTTTCTTCCTTCCTCTCTCTTCCTTCTTTCCTTTCTTTCTTCCTTCCTTCCTTCCCTCCTTTCTTTCATTCTTTCTTCCTTCCTTCCTTTCCTTCATTCTTTACTTCTTTCCTTCCTTCCGTCTTGCTTTCTTTCATTCTTTCTTCCTTCTTTCCTTCCTTTCCTTCCTTCTGGAATACCTTCCTTCCTGTCCTTCATTCTTTACTTCTTTCCTTCCTTCTTTACTTCTTTCCTTCCTTCCTTCTTGCTTTCTTTCTTCCTTCCTTCCTCTCTCTCTTCCTTCTTTCCTTTCTTTCTTTCTTTCTTCCTTCCTTCTTCTCTTTCTTTCTTTCTTTCATTCTTTCTCTCTCTCTTCCTTCTTCTCTTTCTTTCTCTCTCTTCTTTCTTCTCTTTCCTTCCTTCTTTCTTTCTTTCTTCTCCTCCTTCCTTCCTTCCTTTCTTCCTTCCTTCCGGGTTAGGATCCTAACTTGTCTCTCACCGTATTTCCCTCAGATGATGAACCAGAGGATGGTCCCCAGCACTATATTCTGATAGTCGGCTTCCACCAGCCAGACCTGATAGGAGAGCTTAATACCATCGGTGTTCATGTTGCCAATGTCATCAAGTTGTGCTCCAAGCACAAAGAAATCTCTCCAGAACCAGTAGAGTTGAGCGTTCAGGAGGAAACGGAGCAGAGCTCTACAGTTGTGCCTGCAGGTTGAAAGTCTCCTGCAGACCAGAAATATGAATCTAGCGTAACATGTTCTGATATTCACCAAATGTTTCTGCTTTCTCTGGTGTTCAGAGGTTCCAGAAAGTACCAGGAAGCTCAAGCTGTTCTGGACTCGCCTGAGGTCAGTTTTAAACAGCGGCCCGCCAGACTCTAAGCTCAACGATGTGATTCAGCTGAGCTACATGGTCCCGGATCTCACGCTCCCATTCGAAATACCAGACCCTGACTCTCTGGTGAGCAGAGTCTGAACATATTTGTTTTTATTACGGCTTTTACGTATTTTAAGACTTTTTATTTTTTTTACTCTCCCCGCCAATGTTTACTGCTGCTTAATATTGTTGCGTGTCGGTCTTTTGCGTCCAGCCGGTGCTGGGAAACCAGATGTTTGACGATGTTGCCAGGCTCATCTATGACTGTCTGCAGTGGCGCCGGCAGCATCTGCACTACATAGACAATGTCCGGCTCATCCCTGTACCCACAGCTGAAACGGAGGATTTAGAGGTAAAACTAAAAGCTAAGCATACAGAACTGTCTTTTTCAGAATATTCTGATTGATTTCTGTTTACCAGAACATGGTTCAAGGTTCCAAATATAAAATGATCCATGGCACACATGAAAAGAGGTTTGATCTCAACCACAATCTGATTGAAAGACGCACACATGCACATTATGTACATAAAAACCTATATCACAGTCCTCAGCTTGTTTTTGTTTTTACAATTGGCCAACCTGCCTTTTTACTGACATATACCATTAATTTAGGACTTAAGATAAAAACAACTAATTTCTCTGCTTTCCTGTAGGCTTGAGTCTGATTTAATCCAAACACAGATGAGACATTTTAAGATGATGGCCCCTAAAATGCTGTTAGCAGAGGATGGTTTCGATCCATCGACCTCTGGGTTATGGGCCCAGCACGCTTCCGCTGCGCCACTCTGCTCTGTGCTGCATATGGAGAACTGTACATTATTTACGGGTTCAGGAGATCCTGTTGCGTTCTGCAGATGATTTTTTTATTGATCTGCCTTTGTAGCAAAGCCACAGAGGAATCTGCTTCCGCTTTCATGGACTGTTGGCAGTTCGCCACCGCGGACGGTGCATGACCTGATTGCCTCCTGTTAAATTTATATCAAAGATCCTCCTACGACCCTCTGCTGAATCGCGTTAGCCTGTTTTCTGTTCCTAGTTAATTAAAGCTTCACCTTGTGTGTTTCCAGGTACCTGTTGAGCCTGCTGCTCAGCAGATCCCTCGCTCGAAAAAGAAGCTAACCAAAGCATCTGGCTTTCTACCTTCAGGTTAAACCTCTCTATTCCTAACTTATCTGTCCACTTTTCATCCATATCCTTGCTTCCTTTTTTGACATACCCTGCTGGTAAGGTCTTCTTTTTGTAAAATCTGTCTCTGTGTACAGAAATCAAGCCGCCTATAAGTGTATCTGTGAACGTGGACATGTGTTACTATAGCAAAATGTTGGACCTGGTTCCCCCTGAAGCCTGTTCTGTACCACTGATATTGCACTGTATGCTAGAGCAGGTAGGTGTGCAACATCTCCCTACATTTCCAGGTTAAATGTTAAAACATTTTTTAGCATGAAAGATTTCCCGGTTTCCTCTTTATTTATTGTGGCATTAACGGCTTTTCTTGCACATACATTTCTGTTCAGGTGGTGGTTTCCTCAGAGGTGCCTGTGCTCCCTTCGTTTTCCAACGCTGGGGAAGAAGAGAAAGCTGACACCAGTCACTGGTTGGACTGTGATCTGGTTAGCTGTATGCTCCAAAGCTTCCTGCCTCTGCTGAACACAGAAGAAGAGAAGCATTATTTGTTGAAGGAGGTCCTCACTACTGTGGAAAAGGAAGAGGACAAGGCGGTATGGTGACGCCAAACACACACTTCAGTACATTGAAATCTCCACGTAGACAGAGCTGTATCATCTGTAGCATTGGTGGTTCAGTGGTAGAATTCTCGCCTGCCACGCGGGAGGCCCGGGTTCGATTCCCGGCCAATGCAGCAAATGCTTTTTAGAGGGTGGTCTTTAGAGCAGGCGTCTCATATTTCACTGGGCATGATACGAGCAGCCAATGTTGTTCTGCTTTTGCATGCTGCTTTTAGAGCCGCTGTAGCAGCATACACCCGCTACACCCGCTCTAACGTCATGATCGGGGGAGGGTCTTACTCTTCTATGAGCAGACTCGGCTGCTTTCTTTCCTGTGTTTTTCATCTTGAAGCGTGAAGCCACTTCAAGCCATGCCTGAACATAAATTTTCTTTCTTTTTATTAAGTGTTCTCAGAAATCAGTCAAAGCTTGAAAAGTAAGAACATTAGACGAATTAGCAGTTTAAAAGGGTGAAAAACGAAAGGAGAGGAGTTTATGGATTGAGTTGTGATCAGCTGCAAAGCTGATTCCAGAACAGAGATTTGAGAATAGGGAGATCATCAAATACTAAAGTTAGTTAAAATGCTTAGTATAGCATTTAGACTATTTATAGCATTAACTTTTTAACTGAAATTAGCTGAAATGCTAAAGTTAGCTAAAATGCTGTCCATAACTTGTGAGCTATCCCCAGCATGTTCACTAACATAGCTTTAAGAGATTCAGTATGTAAAGTTTAGTTTTTATTTCTAAATTAGCTAAAAAGCTAAAGTTAGCTTAAATGCTACTATTACCATATAGGCTACCAATAGCATGTAAACAAATATTGACTCACTCTCTTGAGTATGCTAGAGTTTGCTAAATGCTAACAGCATGGCTATCACTAGCATTTTGACATCATATCATACCAACTTTATTTATAAAGCACTTCAAAGCAGCCATAGCTGATACAAAGGGCTGTACATTAAAACACAACATAACAATAAAAAATACAGTTTAAAAACAAACAAACATACAATTTAAAACTAGATCCTTTGGAGTTAACAGTGAAGTAAAATAGATGGGTTTTAAGACGAGCTTTAAAAGTGGACAGAGAAGGTCAAGCAACATATTCCATATAGTGTGAAAAGAAACATAAATTTGAAATTAGCTTAAATGCTAAGATTAACTAAAATATGATCAGTAGCACATGGGCGATCACTAGCATGTTGGACAACAGTGAATTCAGTGTGTTAAGCTTTGTTTTCATATCAAAATTAGCTAAAATACTAATGTTAGCTTAAATGCTACCATTGTTTGTGGGCTATCATGAAGAAGTTGATTAACATGTACTGTTTGACCACTTCAGTGATCAAACAGTATATGCACTAAAATTAGCTTGCTTATGTTCTAGATTTAGCTGAAATCCTCTCATTAAGACAAGGTATTACTTTCCTGGTGGCTAACTATCACTCACTCTATTCAATATGCTAAAGTGCGCTAAAATGCTGCCAGTAGCATGTGGGCTATCACTTGCATTTTAATAACGTTGTCCTACTTCATTAGGTATGCAAGCATTTTAAAATGGGTTAAAATGTCCAGGTTAGCTTTCTAGAGAGAAAAATGGACGTGCTTTCTTTCAGCCAGCTGACTGTCAGTGCTTATTTTAGCAGCTTTGAAACTGTAATCCGTTAAAACCTTGTTATACTGTGAAACCAGTGACTGCACAATGCTTTTCAGTATAAGGGTTTATGATGGATGCCCCCTCTGTCAACTCAAGGTTAAACCACACACCAACTGATTCCACTCTTTAATTCTTTGTCAAATAAAGTGTAAAAGTTAGAGAAGAGTGCACAACCCCCAAAAACAAAACAAGATGCTTAAAACACACAAAACTCTTACATTTAAAGGGAGTGTTCTTGTATGTTCATCTGTGCTTTCTAACATCTCTACTTTCTGCTTGTGTCTTCTACGTTAGAGACTGATGAGGAATTATAGGACAGAGGATGTTCGGAGGCCAGACGACCCTGTGCTTCTCAGATACCACGACGAGAGGGGAATACGATTACAGAACGTCACCGTGAGAGTTTATTCTCAAACTCTTAATTCCATGTTTGAAGTGTTTGATTTTATATGTAAGATTTTGTCTCTTGAGTCAGATGTCAGCTCCTTACTCACCACTAAAGTTAGGGCTGTAGTGATACAATAATCTCACGATACGATACACAATATTCTGCCCACGATATGATATGTATTGTGATATTCAGCAAGCAATACAATTCAATACACTTTTGCGATTTTCTGAAAGATTTTAGAGGGACAGAGTGATTTTGGTGACATTTTGTGACTGTTATAGAGTTGGATTGAATTAATTTAACTGAAAACTGATTAAAAGCACCAACTACACAATAC